>JAAVTI010001550.1:0-164964 GCA_011947335.1 Phytophthora constricta
GAATTTCATTCCCGAACTTCAGCTGAGGCCATTATTAGGCTGCGATGACGCGAAAAGAAAGCATTCGCTTGATCGCGACAGCAAACTAGAAGGCAATCCAAAGAGACTGCAACCCTCTCGCAGGTCTGGGAGGCGTGACGGTGATAGAACATCTATTGATAACTTGAAGACCCAGCTAAAGTGTACATGGGCTGTAAATTGTTGACGAATGATTTTCTCTCTTTAGATGCGGGCAAGGATCGTGCGATTTTGGAGCCGTATGGCGTTTCCTGCGTAGTGCTGGGTGGGTTTCGAAGCGTCCTTGTGGAAGTAGTTTGAACGATCAATATCTTTACGTTCGTCCTGGTGGTAACGTGAACGGCAACGCTGGTATCGATTCTTTTGGGGGAACAAGCCCTTCTCGACTATTACAATAGGGAGTTGAGACCCCCGGCTCACGGAGATGATGTACTCGTGCCTACCACGGCGACGGCGGGTAAAGAGAACGAGCGAAGTGCAAGCGATGGCAAGAAGTTGCGACGCGATGGTAACGTAGGTATTGCTAATAGCGCGACAGCAGATTACAATGACCTGCGCGAGAGCCACGGCATACTTGACGATGAAAATAGTAGTAAGCGTAGCAACTTTCTCGCCGATTATACGAAAGAAATATGCGTGTGTGTTTCATGTTGCGATGGTGTGGATCACTTAGGATAGCAGCATCTAAAAGATGATCAGTGCAGATGCGTCGCGTAACGTTGGAAGACATGCAGCTCAAGAAAGCGAACAGCGAGCATAATGTAATAAATGGGCAAGCATAATACAAGCAATACCAAACTCGGCGTGTTGCTAAATACAAGCACTGAGAACCACAACTACATTCAAGATCATATATTGACATAACCTCTCCACAAACGGATCACCATTTCCTAGTGTCGGAGTAGAACTCGTTCACAGGAAGGGTCTGACGAGATAGATCAAATGGCTGCGTGCGTAGCCACTCAGGAGAACGGTAAAGATTGCATTTGTCGCAATCACACGAGTTCCAGTACTTCTCGTTCTCGAGATCGTTGACCAGCATGTCAACAATGTCCATCGCTACGATTAACTGCTGGAGCATATTGTACTGAACCTCGAGATCCAGCCCTTCTCTCCGATGATCTTCGATAGTGTCTTGGTCAATAGTCTCGTCATCATGCATATCTCTGAAGGCTGCGACGTGCTAATCCAAATCATTCCCACGTCTTGTTA
The DNA here is from genome assembly GCA_011947335.1 of Phytophthora constricta. Taxonomy (NCBI): domain Eukaryota; phylum Oomycota; class Peronosporomycetes; order Peronosporales; family Peronosporaceae; genus Phytophthora; species Phytophthora constricta. The sequence goes on from JAAVTI010001550.1 coordinate 1,231, forward strand.
GAGCAGCTTTTAAGCACGCCAGGCGACAGCGTATCATTGGGCGGGTAATCTACATCACAAATTATATTTAGTATCTAATACATATGAATGTGGAATGGTTTCAATACAACGAACCTCAGACAGTTCCATACAGGTGCGAAGCCACCTCATCATCCAAGATAATTGTGAACATGTTCCTCTTCACAATGGTAAATGCTTACATGCAAATCGTGCATCTATTTTACTGGCAACATCATAACAAATGCGCTGACGTCTCCGGAGGATTCAAATAGAGGCTCCAATCGCTGTACAGATAACACGTTAGAAATTGTGTGGCGTAGCATAGTTAGCGCGTACACCAATAGGTTACCCGATTGTTTGCAGGCACAAACACTGGATAAAGTGAATCAAATTCAACTTCTTTTCGGCAGCTGAAAACCACAGTGACTGCCAATATCAATTAGGCACATGCTAATATAAAACAGATTGCGTAAGAACTTACCGACTCTGATCTTCAACCCGGTAGGCTTGGTTGTTGCTGGACGTGCCCGTCTCATTAGGAAATGGGCGCTAAATAAATGATTATGTAAATTAAATAAGGAAAACAGTAGCATGCATGTAGGCTTACCTCCAATCGATCGGTTGCCTGTCGGCGGTCCACCATTGTGGTGGAGTCGGCAAAATCTCGAATGCTGGCATGCCATAGTCACTGTAGGCAATGGACCATTTATCTAATTTTTACTATGGCATAATAAATCATCGTCACAAAGATCTTCCACGGGTGCATCAACGCACACTGCGTTTATAGCGCACCATTCGTCTGGACCACCTCCTCATCAACGTACGTTGCTACTGCGTACTAGCCGCTCCTAGCTGCTTGTGTATAACGACTGTATTTCTATGTGTATCCACATTTTAATACCAGGACAATGATGGTACAGCGCTGCATCCTAGGTGGAGGTATCGAAGGTGTATTTTTCTAACTATTTCATACTTCACGAGGCCTTCGCGCGCGGTGTCTGTTTCACCTCACGTTGTGACACGCTTCCTTGACGAAGCAGTGGAACTGAAGTGACCCAGGTACTAACAGTAGTGTATGCAAGCAGATAGTCCTTCGAGTGGTGGACGTCTGGCTTGACGTTGTAAAGCTGACGATGGCGCTTTGTTCGCGCGACCTCCGACCGCATCTCGCCGGAGCCGGATTGAACAGCATTTGCGGGCTGCTCCCAAGCCTGTGGCTTGTTCTCCAGTCGCCGCTTCATGCCGACCTTCTTCTGGCAATGCAACACGTGACACCGTCGCGGATACGCGGCTCTTTCTTTACCGCGTCTATCGGAGGCTTTCAGTTTGGATCTCTGTCGATGTCAAGTACTCCATGATGCGTGCAAACGGCGACTTGAAGAAGAATAGTAAGTCTGACAGTTGTGTGTCTTCATATCCTCCCGGCAGACTGATCATGTTTTTGTTTTCGGCGGCAGTGTACTCCTCCAGCGCCATTTTTTAATCGCTGCATCCCATGCCCAAACACACGATCAGTTCTCAAGAGCGTCCTGCAAATGCAGCTACAATTGCAACAGCCCATCGAAGCGCAGTCTGCTGCTACTCAATTTAATTGTCTAGATACAACCAGCTCCGGTCTTCTGGTTACACCAAAGTTGCTCTCCTCTGGCGGCTTGGCAAGCTTCCCGTTGCGTAGATCCTGGCGTCTCCTACCACGGACATTCGATGAAACCGAGCGCCCAGATGGCTCTCGCAGCTTGATGAAGGTTAATCTCAAACAGCATCTTGGAACACGTGCACCTGTTGCGGCAGCGGCAGGGCTGGTACCGCAATGCCCTCGGGTACGCCCAGCAGGATGTTGCACTTGCGGCAGTAGAACTTGAAGCTGCACTGGTTAAACGTGTACGGTAGGCACACCCAGGCCTTGGGTCGATGAGCTAGGTTTATGGTGACAGCTAGGTTACTGATGCAAGTGATTAGTATAACCAGAAGAAATGCATCTTGACACAATGACAGGGCAATTTATCGAGGCTTTGGTAGAGGTTTCTATTAGTACTGTCTTGATACTGAATTGTGTCCAACTTACCTTTCTCGTCCCAAGGCTACTGCTTCTCATATTTGATGTGATCAATAGCAACCCGTACTCACAGCAGTTAGCGGTACCTGGAGGAGAGCTCATTTTTCAGCAGTTACGCGGCAATACATCAGCCAGACCGAGTTCAAACATCTCGCTCGTTCACACACACCACGTGACACTCGTATGAACGCGAGATGTCTACGCCTCATGCGACGATACCTAATGGAGAATCACGTTCCAGCTTTGGTTGCGTATCTCCACCTGCAGGCGTTTTTCAGAAGAGTGCGAGGAGACATTGATCTATCGCAGGTCCACGAGTATTTCCTTCGACAACGTAGAGGTAACGCCGATGCACTAGCTCCTGCCGCCGAAACTCTACGACCCATAGCTGCACATGCTACCAATGCTCAGGTGGCTACGAGCCTCCGACTATTGTGAGCGATGATGAGTTTTCTATTGCTGAGAACTATCCGTCTGACGGTGAGGAATCAGTCGGAGATGCGGTTGAGCCGCAAAGATACGATCTCTCGGATGGTGAGTTCGAATATTCGGACTTTGGCGGCTTGCATTACGACGAAAATGGGCTTATGACCGGGGAAGCGACGTGGTGCCCATCGAGAATTCCTGTACAATATCTGCGCCAAGAGGATCAGCTGGGAATCCAAGCGAGAGAGCGAGATCAGCGAGCACTTCGCAGAAGAGCAGCGAGCCGCCATGCTGGACCAGATTTCGAGCAGCGACAGCAATAGCTCGTATTCCACCAGAGACGAAGAAGATTGATCGAGTAAAGACGCAGCTAAATAATCCACTTTCAATGTCATTTTTACTGATCCAACTCCACCACGACGGCCCACCCTTATTTCCGCAACGGCGACGACAACCCAATATCGCCACGACGGCGGTGACGCACGCCGCAGCATACCCTCCAGCTTCGCCACGACGGCGATGACGCTCGCCGCAGCAGCCGCTCCAACGTCACCACCCCTGCAACGCTCGTCGCAGCCGACCGTCAAACATCGCCACGACGGCGGCAACGCGCGCCGCAGCATACCCTCCAGCTTCGCCACGACGGCGATGACGCTCGCCGCAGCAGCCGCACCAACTTCACCACCACTGCAACGCACTCGTCGCAGCCGACCGTCAAACATCGCCACGACGGCGGCAACGCTTGCCGCAGCATACCCTCCAGCTTCGCCACGACGGCGATGACGCTCGCCGTAGCATACCCTCCAGCTTCGCTACGACGGCGATCTACATTCTTCGCAACGGCGATGATGCTCGCATCAGCAGGCCCCACATTCTCCACACTACAGCAAGAGACACAACAGCCTTCCGGGCGCGGCAACTGGCAGCTCAATGATCTGATTGGTCCAAAGGCGTGCATTACCTTGAATTTCGCAATAACAAAAGCCGTTGTATTACTTGTTTCATCTTGAGCTCACTATACGTGTTCACCAGGACGCACCCCTTTTGCCAAAAGATACTCAAAGTATCTTTTGGGTAACGATAGGGTTAATGGGTGGGTGGGACTTTCATAAAACCCTTAACCCAAACAAACTAACAGTAAATCCCAATTTTCAAACCGACCGACGCGATGGAGACCTTTGCTCTGCCCGACGCGTCCGCTGCGTCTACGCTCGACGCCACTGCCAACGCCGATGAGAAAGAGGAAGAGCTGCCGCTGCTGTTCATGGACGGACTGCCGTCGAATTTCCAGGAGAACGCTCAGCTGGCAGCCATCGCGACTTTCATGGGCGACAGCGACGACGAATTGGGCGATTCGGGAGAAACTTTTCCCGACGGCACCAGCAAGCACCACCCATACCCGATGAAAGAGGAGAAGAAGCGGAGTCGACGACAGAAACCGTATGCCAGAAAGCCAAGTGGAAGGCCGAAAGAAGGGGAGGCGAAGGTGAATACGCACAAGAAGCAGAAGGAAGAGACCAAGGAGCTGCAGCTCTTCCTGTCAATGTTCCACGTTAGCTGAAGCGCCTTCAATAGGTTATTCTCAGAAGTTTAGTGGTGGGGATAATAGTTTATTCATACGGTGGAGTCGGGGACAGAGGCTGCTGTCCTGGTTGGTACAGTTCGCTGATGCGTGCGGCCCACGCGAGGTGCTGGTCGTTGTCGAGTTGTCGACGTGGTGGAGAGTCAGGAGCTATATTGGAGACGCGTTTGGCTGGTCTGGATGCGCGGGGTTTAGGTTGGCTGACACCGGGACGCTACGTGCTGGTGGGACTCTCGACTTGGGAGCTCGACGCTGTCTTTGCATTAAGCGTTCAATACCCGGAGAGATCTCACTGGTAGCCCAGTGTGGCTTGGATGTAGGACTCGAGCGACGCCTCTTGTCTGGCGCACTTGTATTCGCTTTGATTGAATGGGAGGCTTTGCTTGCTTGGAGACCACTTGTTGAACAAACTCATCCATGAACATGCGTTGCTGCAAGCGTAGTGCGAGGCCCATCTCGGTTTCGACACGTTCGTCCTTGTCCTTTTCAATAGCATTTTCAGCAGGAGCCTCACTTGCATCGCCACCGACGTATTCTGGTACAGAAGAATCAAACAGATAGCAATTGTTGCTCGTGAAAACGTCGCATTGAGACAAAGCGTGCGCTCTGGTATCTGCCGGATACTGGTTGTCCTGTGCAGATCGAAATAGAGGAGGCACAAAGGCCAGCGATGTTTTCGTTTTGTGGTGCAGTGTTTTGTTGGAACTTGGTTTTCCTCGGCTACCTTGAGGTTGTGAAGCATCAAGCACGACTGAGCGTTCAACGTGAGCATGTCCGTTTCTTGGTGATCCAAAGGAATAACTTGGTCTTTCCTGAAAGGTGAGTTTGTCACCTTGCTGGATGTTATATGTGCCCACACCTTCAACATATCATTTATCGACACCCAGTCAGTAAGAAACTTCGGTGTCCATCAATGTACGAGACATTATCTGTTAATTACCTGGTGATGGCTGTGGCATAAACCGGAAGCGAAGGTCGGCAAAATTGTTGCTTATGGATTCATTCGCCAGTTTGGCGATGCTTGCTTTCGGCTCCGGTATAGATGGTGAAAATGTCCAATACGACGGTGTTGTGATTGCATACGGAGGAGGAAAATGCGTGCTGTTCTCACTTCGCTCCTCGCTTTGTTCTTGAACAGTTGATTCTGGATACGGCGGAGGAAATCGTGGTGCGCCATGAGTTACGCTGTCCTCACCTACCGATTGAGACGAAACTAGGGCCGTTGGTGACTCGCGATCGGGTTGGATAGCTGCAAGTGCTTGGATAAAATGCTGGAGATTTTCTGACATTGTGTCATCGATTTTGATATTGTTTGTTGTCTGCAAAAACAAGTATTAGCGTGGACAAAAACAGAAGAAGACACGCTAACACTTACCATAACTTGAATGCTCTGGTGGCAAGCGACAGCGGCGAGATATGTGGCTTTAAATGTTGGATTCACGGAGTATATTACTGGATCATGTTCTTGCCCGGAATCGATAGTCGGTATTGCTTGCCGAAGCCTTGAAATGGCTGCCTCGAGCTGCTGTTGCAATTGATTTACTGGCTCGCGTTCGTCATAAGTATGCTTTTCGACCGTAGGATGCTGAACTCTATCATTCAGTGCAGATGTGTCATCAACGCCAACCTCAAATGCGCTGGGCAAACTTCCGTGAGCTGCCAATGTAGACGCTAAAACGGACCCAGTATCTGCGTTTTGTGCCTCCGTTGTAACGTTTGTTGCCTGTCCTTCATCAACCACAACGCTGGAAGCATTTCTTGAGCGTTTACGAGCTATTGTCTTTCTCTTTGTAGGTGCTGGTATTACAGAACTATCAACAGTTCGGTCTGGTAAGGTAGACGCAAAGACTGTTGCTGGTCGTGTTAGCCTGGCTCGCTGTTTTTCGACTGCAATGATCTCAATCAAGAAGTGAAAGAAAATAAGACGCTGCGCACAAACTACGCTAGAGATCTGTGCTCTCGACAAAATCTCACTCTACCCACCAACAAGACAGCATATTATTAGTAAGAAAGGTAAGCACTTTTTAAATGACGTACTTACAGGCGACAGGAGCAGAAAGGTCCCGTTTTCTTCTGACATCTCTTTCAGTTTCACCACTTTGTTCACAACAATACATTCCAACATATCATGAGCAAGTGATATCGACGACTGGAGCTGGAGCTTTGCTGCTGGAATGTCAGCAGGTTTACTCAGCAGGTAATCACAGAATTCGAGCACTAGCTTTTGTAGTTTGTGAGAAAGAGGCAAAAGTGTGAACTGCTTTTGAAGATGGCGATTCACAATTGCTAACTTATCCTCGTTCAGGTGTCTCCGCGTAATCTTCATTACAAGGCTTCGTAACTGCGGTAATTGGCCAAATGGCAGAAACCAGCTCGCTTGAAGCAGTGTGCCCATCGATATTCCATTGAGTGGCATTGTGTTATCCCTTGTTGTGAAGTCAAGTGGAGCCACGACGCTCGTTTTTCGATTCGTTACGAGCGACGGTGCTGGCTCTTGAGGATCAAACAGTTCGCGGAATAGGTGCTCGAGCTCCCATTGCGTAACAAAAATGCCTTGTTCAGTCGAGTTGATATGGTTTCCAGCTTCATCGAGCGCCTCTGCATGTAGGTTGCGAAAACATTTACAGGTTTCATCTAGCGCTTTCTCCGTGCAAAATCGAACTTGGGTTAGAGACAACCCGGCTTGTTCAAACGGTGACACCGTCGGAATTTTGGCTGTAGACGGTCGAGAGCGGTAAGAAGGTTTTCGGCGCTCCCGACTTTTAGCCGTAATGTTTGCAACTTCGTTACGCAAAACACGCTCTCGATACCGTCGTTGGCTCGCCTGGATCTGTTCATCTAGTCGCCGCTCTCGTTCCAACTTCGTCTGCAACGAACTTATCGATGCGCTTGTTCTGATTGCAGGTAGTAGACCTTCATCTGGCCTAACGGAGCCCTCGTCTTCATCCTCATACCGTGGACCGAAAATCTGGGCCCATGCAGCTTTTGTGTCTGAAGCGAACTCTGCCGTTAACGAGTCTAGGAAACCTGAAGGCTTAGTAGTAAGAGAGTCTGGTGTTTGGACTGTGGATTCGACACCGGACACATTGATGATTTCCGGGGAGATAGCTTTGTTTTGCGAAAGTGCTCCCTCAGTGGGTTGGTTTTCATTCTCTGCTGTCTCCGGAATGTTGGTGTTCTCTGTAGCAGGACATTCGTTTGGCACGGGAGTTTTTATGACAACTTCGCTTTCGTTGTCTACTTTTGGTGCTGATGAATTGATAGGTAAACAGGAAGGCGATAGTGCTATCGGCTCAGTCGAAGATTGGGATTCATCGCTTTGGTTTGTCTGTGGACCATTTGATTCACTTGATTCTGCCTCAGTCGGGTTGACCTCGTCCCTCGTCGGCTCTTTGGGTTGTTCATCAATAATCACTGCTGGCGTTGATATTGCTGCCTCGGCATTATCCTCAGCTGCCGACGATTCCGTTGGCTCGACGTGAGGCTGCTGTTCCTCGCTGTGGTTCGTCGTCAGTGGCACAGCTTCGCACATCTCCGAGGTTTTCGACTCGGCTTTCTTGGTAGGATTATCAATTGGGTCTTGCGTTGATAAATCTACGGCGTGGTCGTCGTTGTCAATTGGGGAAACTTCAGGCTGGGCATCAACGTGGTTGTCGCCGGCACTCGACGTTAGTGTAGGCATCTCGACTGCGCTCCCACCAGCCTCATGCTGACGTTCACTAGTTTCTACCTCAGCACTGGCCATCCATTCCTCGTGAAGTAGCACAAGTCCTTGTTACTCGCTCTCAGGCAAGGCTCTGAAAATACCTGAACACGCTTTGCGAAAAGCTGTTTCATAATTTCCTGTTCATCCCGTTAGCTAGAAATACTTCACACTAGTGGACACCCAATGGCCGACTTCTGCTTTGTCTCCAACTACTTCATCACCTTCCTTTCGCTATCTTCAACCTCTGCTAGTCTTGATCATTCTGTCACCGCCCTCTGTCTCTCGTCGGTGACGCTTCATTATACAAGCTTCAACTGCGCGAGCACTTTCAGTCCATGGGTGGCTCCGGGAACGGCTCGTTCGTGAGCAAGTAGCGCCAGATCAGCCAGCCAAAGCACTCGACGTGCAGCGTCACGCGATGGCCATTGCCGAACATGATGACCATGGAGCCAGCTAACGGTGGTGTTGACTTGGTGGTCCATGAGATGAAGTACAGATTAGACTTTGGTGAAAACGGCTGAATGTCGAACTCGGAAAATCGGTCGCCGGGTGGCAGACGGAACAGCCACGCCCAGAACGAGCGGATCTTGCCCTTGTTGCGCATACGCAGCGACGTACGCCAAAAGTCTTTAATGCTGTCAATGCCATAGTAGCAGCGCGACGGCATTGACACGGCTAGCACCGAGTTCAGGTCCCAGATCGAGTCCGCATCCAGCACAAAGTCCTTGGGCAAACTCTGCGTGAAAATCTCTTTGATTTTGAGCAGAATGTCCATCTGGATACCCCTCGTCAGTGATGTGCGCTGCTCTTCGTCAAGTTCAGTGTTTTTCACCAGCATCTCCGAAAGAGCCTGGTTTTCTGAGGCCAGGGCCTCTGCTTTGTGCTGCAGGTACTCGAGCTTCAGTGCCTGCCGCTGCCGGCACTTTTTCACGGCCGCACGATTGCGCTCCCGTTTTTGCTCTGAAGAATAGTTCATGCTCTTGCGTCCACAGCGGCGTTTGGGTCCCGGTGGGTGCGACTCGCCATCCTCCGTTGATCCAGAACCAGTGGCACTAATGGGGCCAGGCGGCTTTTTGGTATTACGAGCCTTGCTTTTGCTCTTTTTCTCCTTGGGCGTCGATTCTTCCGTCGTCGGGGAAGGGGAAGCAGGAACTGGCGGTTCATTTATACGTGGTCGCTTGACATTGAGCTCGCGAGTCGGAAACTGCCCTTGTCGTTGTCGATTCATAGGGGTACTGGTCAGAGGCAGATCGTCCATGGCATCAGGATCCATATCTACACGGCTTGCTATTCGCTTTCCATACTGACGTCCCTCGACACCGCCGAGAGGAGGTGGCGGCGCAAGCTCTTGGTACACGATGCGGCCCTCTCCGCCACGTCGTTCGTGCATGATCCCCGTTTCATGCAGACTCCGTCGGTCGTTCACCAGGTCGTCGTCCACCGGTCCAGCAGCCTGTGGTCTTCTCGCGTCCTGCTGCAAAAGACGCTGTCGAGGTGGAGGAGGTCCGTACTCCCGTCGCCGGGCAGCAGCCGGCGCCGGCGGGGTGGCCACTTCCTCTGGATACATCTCCAACATCGACGGCTCGAGTGGCAAGTCGTCCACGCGAGGGCCAAAGCTGGGGCTGTGTGTCGAGGGCGACGGCGCATTGAAGCGTCGCCCGGCCGGGATGCGTCCGTACGTGTCTCTCATCTGTCCATTGGGTCGCAGCGCAAACGACGCGAGCGGTGACGACGCCGACGCGCCAGGTGACGACGTGCTGCGTGGGATCCGTCTGGGCGGGTCAAAGGGCATCTCAAGTCGCGGCTTCTTGGCTCGCGGGCGTACAGCTCATGCTCGTGATCAAACTCGGCTGGAGCTCGTCGGTACGTCTGCAGGTCCCCAAACTCTCTTTGCATGGCTCGCTGGTACTGTCTCTGCTGCTGGTAGCGGTGGAGCTGCGCCTGGCTGTGTCGGGGCTGTACGTCGCCCGTGAGTTGGAAGCTTCTGGTCTTGGCGACTTCATAGTCGTCGTCAGCGTCTGGTAGCACGTTCGGGTCAAAGTCCAGCGCTGGATGGGGCTCCCTGGTCGCCATTTTGTTGCTCCTGGGGCGATAGGCGTCCACTTGGACTCTGCCGCTGTCGCTTCCTGGAGTTGCTACTGGGGAGGCGTCGAAGGGCCAGTCACTGAAGCCCAGTGGAGTAGTGGACGCGTCCATTGCTAAACGAAATATTGTCAACGGATTCACATCCACAAAAAGAGTTATAAATACATTTTTGGGGGCACCATAGTCGACGCAAGAGGAAACCGAAAATAAGGACGTACGGAGCCACGTGCGGCGACTGGGCGCGTGGCGCCGGCCCTGGCTCGGGCGCGGCGCGGCACGGGCTGCAGCGTCTTGGCCAGGTCGCTCGCGGACAGGAAGGCGTCGCTGGCGTCGGCGGGCTCCGGGTCCCAGCGCGGGACGTGGCGGCGCGTGGCGCCCGGCCGGAAGCGCGGCGTCGGGTGCATTTTTGCTATTGTAAAACTTGGGGGAAGATCTGCGACTGCGACTGTGGCTGAGTAAGCCGACGGGGTAATTCTTTTTGAAACTCTTTCTGTGAAATTTGATTGGTCGAGAGAGATGAGCGGTTCTCTGAAACTGTTTCATCAGCTCAAGGTTGGGATGTGGACCTGTGGAATCGGATGGACGGCAAGAGAGGTTTTGTATAGGAATTCAACTGTGAGAGGTGATATTTGGGAAGGACATCTCACTGGCTCCCTTTCTCTGGCCTCAATGGGTGCGCGTAAAGACACGCCACAAACCGTCGAAACATTGCGTTGGGTTCACTGGGGGACAACGTAATATGTTATTTATAGTATAAGGCACTCGCACGTTGTTTTCTTTCGCCACATCAGCCTTCAACAGCGTGCATTTCGTCATAGAGAAGGCCCTAAATGAATTGGTAAACGCGCCAAAACGTCTCCCATAGCAGCAACTGTACCTGTCTGAACGTTTTGGTAGTTTGTCGCCACTGATGTCTGGGCTCAAATGGGAAGCGCTTCCAAAATCACTGTTCAGCAGCACAAGAACAACCACACAAGCAAGGTTTTTACATACACAGTATCCCAAAGATCCACAACGTCGAATCCTTCACAGGTTTCGCGTCGCCGAGTTTACAGAGATATACAACATCGCATGGTCTCGATCGGTTGTTAGTACTCGAATGGATATTCCCCGAGACTATACTTGGGGTCTACGTGGTGATCGCAGTGATGTGAAATCTCATGAGATGGATTCCTGCGCAAGATCCACCTCACTTGATTGCGCATCCTGCGATGCCAAAAGCCCAGACTGTGGTCGATAATAGTTTTATTGTCCACTGCTTCGCCAGGTGTCAAATTAGCATTTGTGCAGACTCGGAGGGTATCGACACGATCACGGAGTCGGCACAATAACACACTAAAACGTTGCAAGCAATACTTTTCCTTTTGAATGTTGCCCTTTTCCGCAACACACCTCAATTTTACAGAGATACGATTACAAACGAAATATTTTTTGTTTTTCCCACTTTGTTTCAGCAAATTTTTATTCGTCATCCAATCCCAATCTCTGGACAAACTTCATCGCCCGAGCAACTGAGACTGAAAGCTAAGACGTTGTTAGCTCTCGACGTGTAATGTCATACACTCCAACAATCCACCCCAGCTAGAAGTTGCAGTCTTTGTAATTTGCACTTATGCTGTCAAAGTTGAGAGATACTACTTTTCTTTAACAAACACGCTGTCGGAGAAAAAAGCGCCTTCATGACAATTTCGATTGGTCAGGCGACTCCGCTAAGAACATTGAAGCGTAACTGAGGCCGCATCATAGCAGCTTGATGCACTGCCCACCAAGGAGCTTGCTGTTATTGTGCAGATTTGTTATCGTGAAATTGTTTTCATGCGAATTTAACGTTACAATCTGCGACGTGTGAGCGTGCATGTGAAGCTTTTTATGATAGCGGTGACATTGGCGGGGCACTTTTCAAACAACACCTTTCGCAGACTACTTAATGAGAAGCGGGGTTGAGACGGGCACTCAACAGAGCTCAACAAGAGCAACAGTGTCTTACCAGCTTCTATAGCTTGCGAAAACCACGGGCGGGTTCTCTGTGACAATTGACAACAACTTCTCCCTCTTCCTCTCGCTTTAATCCTCGGCACTTCTTCTTCATGATGTCCAACAGGTAATCAGTCAACTCCTCCTCAAACCTCAACGACGACGACCACCACCAGCGCGACGAAGGTCGTCTGTCGATCCTGTTCGAGCCGACTGAGGCGTGGACTGTCAAACTTCCGGTTAGGTCAGCATTCGATCAGTAATACATTCTTCGGGTGGGTTGGATATTTTAATCACGGAGGTCAACAACTTGGCTGTGATCACCTCTACATGAGTGCGTCGCAGCAGTTCTTCAACCTCATCAGCACCAAGAAGGTCATCAACCCCGAAATCGGCACACAGGCAACACGAAAAAGAAATCCCGCTCGTGCGCATGGATCCTCGTGAAGCGCTTGTCGCCTGCTCACAACTGCACGTTGGTGTTGCCTAGTAACTGTGTCCTCGCTCCAGCATTTCGTATTACTGGTACCTGTACGGTGTGTTCATCACTCATTTTGTGGAGCGAATGCCACCGACAATTGAAACTTGGCTTTTTCGACGGTGGTCCCAAATCCTCAGCAACGCAGTCTCTATCCCAGCATTCGCGATGAATACTGCCCTCCGCCAAGACAAGATACCAGTCTCCTGGAAATAGCCCACAACCTCATTGTCATCCTTTATTTAGCTGAAATGAGCGCCTTATCCACTAACGCACTCACATCACTCGACCGGGTCAATGCTCGAGGACGGCCAAACTCTCGCACAATCACGAAAAATAACATCAGGTTGAGGACCAGGCACAATTCGACAGAACCTCCGAGTCTCGGAAATTTTAGCTCGCGTTCCACCCGAACGAGCAGTGCATCGACCTGCATCATTAGGGTCATGGCGTCCAACATTCCTAGGCCGCGAGCATCCCTCACGGCTGGGCAAGGATCATCTCCCTCAATGAAAGTGCCTATGGGCAGTCGTGTCGTGCTATCCCGAAAACGCAACGGAATTGTGCGGTATGTCGGTAAGCTTGTCAACGAGTCAGGCGAATGGTACGGCGTGGCACTGGACGAACCCAAAGGTGACAACGATGGCACACGAGCAAAGGAGCGATATTTCAGCTGCCCACCCAACCACGGCGTCTTCGTGCGACGGAAGGAGATCCACTGCGTGAAGGAACCATTCAACGCCCTTAAGAGCCCACCCTCCCCAATCACTGATGAAAGCAGCAGTTGTAACAGCAGCGCATCGAACGTGTCCGTGGATCAACAGGGCGAAACGTATAGCCCCTCAGCAGCGGTTCATCCAGTCCCCAGAAGCACAGATAATTTGACTATACCGCTCATGAAAACATTCAAGGGATTCCGTAAGCAGCTTGACTTCATCTCGCTCAGGACTGTGGGGCCAGGAAGGAGCACAGAAGCGAGCCCCGTAGCCTCCCAGCATCAAGTTCGCCGTCATCTCCAGCGGCAAAGTCAGGTCTGAAGCCGCCATCGCCATTACGACGATTTGCATCCTTCTCGCAGGGTCTACCGACTCCAGCGAGTGTCAGCAGTACTGGCAGCCCAACTAGCCAGCCTAGTTCGCCGTCTGCTCGAAGACAGTCATCGATTCCTCTTGCACCTAAACCATCTCATGTTCGCCGAGTCAACAGCTTCAGGAATGACTACAGTGAAAGCTCCATTCAACCCGTGGAAAATGCGTCGCCAAGATCTCCTGGACGCTTAAGCAGCTTTCAGGGGTCATTTGGATATCTGGTGCGCGAAGATAACGATATTGTCGCGTATAGCGTTGAAAGCGACTCACCTCACACTCAGCTGTCTCTGGACGCTTTTGTTGCCGGGAACACAATGATTGACGACGGCAAACCTAGTGGTGGCAATACCAAAGACACCACAGACAAGCATGTGCTGACTGCTCCATCAATTGGTGTTACAGGTGGTGATAGTCCATCAAAGACTGCTGAAAGCACTCCTCTATCGTCTGCTAGATCCGACAGCTTTCTTGTCCGTCCCAGCGCAGCAGCAGAGGGGTCAACCGGTGAAACATTATTAAATGCCCCAGCATCAACATTCCCAGAGCTCTCTCACGCTGTGGTCTCTAGCGTCAGTCAAATTTACGGCTTTCAAGCGACAGAGATCACCTCCATGCCGACGTTGGTGGATCGAACGAGCACTTTTCGTGTTCCCTCAATTGATAGCAGCGCTCTGACCAACAACGGCGATGGGTATGAATCAAAGACAATCCAACCTCCTCACCCCGAGAGTCTTCCACGGAGCACCACCGGTACTCAGCATCTAGCGGCCCAACACAAGATGCCGAGAGCAGCCCGGCAGCAACAGCAGAGAGAACCACCTCCTTCCGCATGCGGGCACGTGCTAGCAGCTTCCGAATTCCTACGATTGATGCTAGTTCTCCAGCATCTTCACCTGAAAGCTCACCGTCACGACGCGTTAACAGCTTTGCGGAGCTATCGTTCGATAACGTTGAGGCGCTCGATGATAATAGTTCGGATGGCCACAGCAGCATCGTTCCTAGTCCCCGAGACGACATCAGTGAGGCATCTGCAGTTTCTGCCCCTGAAACTCGACAGACTATCATGGCGATTCCAAGGAATCCACGTTCCCACCAGGAGCACACCGAGGTGGAATCACTGTCCCCCATCAGACAGCTATCCGACTCTGTTGTCAACGCCGGAGAAAGACCACTATTCTTCCGGCGCACAAATATCGGACACTCTCCGATGGAGCGCCGATCAAGCTACAGCTCTTTTTCCACGTCTTCGTCTTCGCCGCCGAGGTCACCGACCACAGGCGGAGTGCACAACGTGGGCAGCTCACGTTCGTCTCGAGTTGCTGAGCTGGAGAAAGAAATTAGTGCCATGCGTTCTAGCCACGAAAATATTGTGGCAGTGCTACGGGCAACAAATAAACAACATGCCGCCAACGTGCTGGAGCTGCGAGCACAGGTAGCAGCACTAACGGAGGGCAACCTTTGGCTGGAACGACAGCTGACGGCCAAAGGCGAACTGGTTCGAGAGCTTCGTGACCTGGAGCAGCATCATCAACGTGACAGTGTGAGCGTTAGCGAAGTCGAGAAGATCCTCGAAATCAAGGACACGCAGATCCAGACTCTCGAGCGCGAAATGGCACAACTCCGCCATCGTCTCACTCGGCTGGAAGCAGACAAGGACAGCCAACTCTACCAGCAATTCCAGCACTTCGAAGCGCGCCGCGCCCGAGACGAGAAACGGATCAACGAACTGCGCAAAGAAGTTCTTGCCATGGTGAGTCCTTGCATACACAGCGAACCGGGCCCAAGTATTCCATTCCGTCTAACCCATGAACTGCTGTACCTTTCACAGTGCAACGAGCGTCTCGAGCTGCAGTCAGAAGTGCGCGATCTCAAGGAGATGTCGCTCCGGTTCTTTTGAATTCACCAACGAGCTCGATTTTGAAGGTACCTCAGTCGCGTTTTGCTAATACGGCAGCAGAAGCTGCCCACGAAATAGGATAGCTGGTTGGTTGGTGGGGCATTCGTTGGATTGAGATTCAGACTCTGGCACGCTGCCGTCAACTTATAAAACCACGTAGATCTATCGGATGAGCAGCAAGTGTTCAACGTCGCGAAGCTCGTGTTCGAGCGACGTTCCTTGTCGCTCTCTTCACACTCCTTGCTCGCGCCATCTCCACTGACTGCTCCCTTCGTGGATAGATACCATCTCTAACTACTTGCAACCGCTCCGCTACGCATCAATCTGCCCACTCACGCGTTCGATGCGCTGAGTGCTGGCGTCGTACTGGCTTCTCCATCAGGCTTTCAGGTCCTTGCCACTGATCTTTTTGGAGTTTTTCTTCCGCTTCTCCTTGCGGCGCTGGTTGCGCTGCTTCTTCTGCGTCGCCGACATCTTCGGCTTCGCCACACGAACATCGTCCACGCCGTCAGGCGAGTCCGAGCTGTCCGCAGACGACGTCGAGGCAACGTTCGACTTCTTCTTGTGGCTGCGTTTCTTCTTCTTGGGCTTCTCGGCGCCAGACTTCTCCTTGGCTGCGTGCGTCAACGTCACCACCGATGGCTTCTGCTCCGTCATCTCGATCTTGACGGTGTGAGTGTCGCTCGACTTGCTCACAATCGTCATCGTCTTGCCCACCACCGTCTTGTTCGCAGACGGCTGGCTCTCCACCGTCGTCTCCGTCACCGTAGCAGACGCAGTCGTCGTGGTCGTCGTCGTCGTGGTCGTCGCAGGAGCCTTCTCGACCTTGACCTCCTCAACCTTAGCCTCTTCGACCTTTACCTCGTCGACCTTAGCCTCTTCGGCCTTAACCTCCTCAGCCTTGGTCTCCTCAACCTTCGGCTCCTCGACCTTGACCTCCTCAACCTTAGGCTCTTCAACCGTAACCTCCGCAGCCTTGACCTCCTCAACCTCGACCTCCTCAACCTTGACCTCTTCAACCTTGACCTCCTCGATCTTGGGCTCCTCGACCTTGACCTCCTCAACCTTGGGCTCCTCGACCTTGATCTCCTCAACCTTGGGCTCCTCAGCCTTGGCCTCTTCAGCCTTAGTCTCCTCAACCTTAGTCTCCTCAACCTTAGACTCCTCAGCCTTGACCTCGGCCTTCACCTCCTCACTCTTAGTCTCCTCCTTGACCTCTTCATCCTTAACTTCCTCCACCTTGGCCTTCTTGTTGCCGTCCTGGATGGCGTTCACCACAGCGGCCTCGAACGCGGCCTTGACCAGCGCCTTCTTGCCGTCCTCAGCCTTCTTGGACACCTGGACTGGCTGCTGCACCTTGGGCTTGGGCTCCTCCATGGGCTCCTCGCTGGCGCTTTCGTCCGTGGTCGCCTCCTCGCTCTTGCTGGCGTTCGCGTTCTTGGCCACCGCCAGGAACTCGCTCAGTAGCGGGCCCACCTGATGCAGCTGCTGCTGGTCCTGGATGAAGGCCACCACCGCCTGCAGGAAGTCCTCCAGACGCACCTGGCGCTCCTCAGGCTTGGGCGTGAAGAAGAAGCCGCCCTTGGGCGGAAGTCAAACTGGAACTTGGCCTTGGACGTGGCCACAAGCTGCTGGTAGAAGCGCAGGAACTGGCTGTAGCGGATGGCCAGCGTCCACTTGACGCCCGCGAGCTCGCAGCGCGTCGTGTACGCGTGGAAAGACGCGTAGTCGAAGCCCGTGACGTGCGCCGAGAGGCTCTGAAGCTGCTGGGAGGCCATGAGGACCGACGACAAGGGAACCACGTGCGCTCGACGGTGAAGAATCTCGAATGAGCTCGAGTGGGCGAGTGGCGGCAAGCCCGCCTTCGCAAAGCCGCGTTTTGCTCCGCTCTTCCCTTGCCATAAACCAGAGCTTTTGTCGTGCGTCGTGACGAGCGAGAGTGATGTGTCAAGGCGCGCACTGCACTTGCCTTTTGTATGAATGCACTGGCGAATACGGTCGCGTTGGAAGTCCTCGATATGCTCGCTATGCTG
Organism: Phytophthora constricta; assembly: GCA_011947335.1. NCBI lineage: Eukaryota > Oomycota > Peronosporomycetes > Peronosporales > Peronosporaceae > Phytophthora > Phytophthora constricta. Next base: position 18,556 of record JAAVTI010001550.1, read on the forward strand.
CGTGACGCTGAAACTTCGACAGCTGGTCAGAGCATCTTCGAGTTCCGAAAGCGGAAGCTGGCGCATTGGTTGTCTGTTGCCTTTTGCGCGTCGTGCTTTTCGCTTTGATGCGGTTGACCAAGTTTGGCCTTGGTCGAGGCGTGATACCAGGCAACATTCTGTGCAAATTCTGTCTGCGCGTAGCTGTGGCAAGCGATCTCGTGGGACACCTTTGCTAAGCCTGGTCTGCGCCGGGCAATGCAAAGCAGTTCCTACAGAACGTGTTCATGCTCGCACGACAGCACGGTGAGAGAGGTGGCTTCGCTGCCACAGCTTCATCGACCTGCGTTCTTAAGTGCCAACTGAAAAAGTATCTTGTGGAGGATAAGATTCCAGATGTATCCGTTCAGGATGGCTCATCCAACTGGTAAATGCTGCTTTGGTTTGCTGGCTATACATACAGTACTATACTCGGCTAATACTTAAGGTGTGCTAACTTTGTGGCTTCGGCTTCACACGACGATGCCGTCGCTCCGTCGCTCGGGCAATGAGTATCGCGACGTGCCAACGTCGCAGTTGAAGTTTTGGAAAAACACGGGGTGCCGGTATCGCATTAGTCGCAAGTTCATTTCTTGTTCTGCATGGAGGAGTTTAGCCTCGGTCGCTTCGGCTTCCGCTTCGGCCTTCTCGCGGGCCTCCTGGGCTTCAGCCTCAGCCTTGGCCCGAGCAGCTTCGGCCGCAACTTCAACTTGGCTTGTGCAGCAGACTCCGTCTCCTCTTCCTCCTTCTTTGTGGCAGCCTCCTTCTCGATCGGCGACTGCCCAAACGTGCCCATGCGGCGGAACCAATTCATCACAGGGTTTTCAGCCTCCGACTCCTTCGGGCTCGGTTCAGCGGGGTCCTCATCGACACTCGATTCATCCTCGGCTTCTTCAGCTGAGACGGTGGTCGATTGTTCAACTTCGGCTTCAGCCGTCGAAGCCAAAGCCAGCTCCTTCTCGACGGAGGGCGTCTCGGGGTTCGTCTCCGTAACGGTGGTCGCTTCAGACTGAACTTCACTCGGATCCATGTCAGCAGCTGAAACGGACACCGGAGTCTCAGTTGTCGATGCGATTTCTGGCTCCATCTTCGCCGTCTCAGCTCCCACAACTGACGCCACGTGCAGTGTCTCGGCCATCGGAGCCTCCGGCTTCTCTTCCAGCTCCGGGGTCTCCGGTTTGTCTTCTTGAGTCTCGACCTTAGCCACCGTGACACTTGCCTCAGCTTTCATCTCGGCCACTTCGACAGGCTCTTTCTCTTCAGTAGCATTCGCCAACTTAACTGCCTTGGCCTTCTCGACGTTTTGCTGCATGGCGACGACCACAGCTGCCTGCATGGCGCCATTCACGAGCGTGGTCTTGCGTCGCAACATCTCAATGTAGTTCCTGGCGACAGCACCGCCAGTGAGCTTCTCCCTTGACTGCGTCACGAGGTTTTGCTCGGGCACAGACTTCGTCCTGATCTTGTGAGTGGGCTCGACCCCAGCAACATCGTGTTTGACTTCAGGCGTTGAGATGGATCTACCTCTCGGCATAGGCTTAATCTCCGTAACTTCCTGCTTCCTCTCAGGCTCAGTCGCAGCAATCACTTCAACTTCGGGCTTGTCTTCCACAGCGTTGTCATCTTCCTCGTCTCTGTCATCTTGGACATCGTTGTTGTCCACATGTGCCTCGTCGTTGTGCTCTTCGTCTGTGTGGTCCTCGCGACTCTCCAGGTCGTCAAAGTCGTCGGCTTGGTCCTCGTGGCCAGGCATCGGAGTGTCAAGCAGGAGCTCCTCAGCCACAGAGCTCCCTTCACTGGCCGTCCTCTCTTCGTCGTCCTTGATGTCCATGTGCTGCGGGATCTGCAGCAGCTCGCCCAAAGCGTCTCCATGCGCTTGGGGTGTCCGCGCATGTCGAAGTAGGCGAGCGTGCTCAGCAGGAAGTCGTCCAGCTGCTCCTGCCGCTCCTCCGGAGGCGGACTGAAGAACAGTCCGCCCTTGGGAGGGAAGTCCACTTTGAAGTGCTTCTCGAGCGCGGTGAGGCGCGTGTAGAATTGGAAAAAGTGTTGTAGCGGATACCGAGCGTCCAGGTGCGACCGTCCACCTCCACCTCAGTCGTGTAGGCGTGGAACGTGGTGTAGTCGAAGCCCGTGACGCGTGCGTCGAGCTCTCTCATCTTGCTTGGCCTTTTGGGGTCCTCTCTTCAATCCTGCAGATTCGCGAATGGCAGGAGCAGCGTGGACAGCCTTCAAGCATGGGAAGTGGTGGATCGGCCAAGTTTTATTCGCTGGTGCACACGCTGAACTCAGCCGCATGGCGATCCTGAGAAGGTATCGAAGGCTCCGGACGCAGCGCAGCCACAAACTAAAACCGTTTGCACGCGCGAAGCTTCCTTCCGCGTCATGCAGGCCTGTTTTTAGCGGAGTCGCGCGTGGCAAATTTCGGATACAGGCTGCTAAAATGTCCCGCGGCATACAAATCCGTGACGACCGCGCCGACTAAATCGCCGAATAAAGCCCACGTTGAAGTGGACGTCAAGAAGGCCCGCGGAATGCCCAGAAAGTTAACTCTACATGCTTGATCGCGGCCTGTTTGCCATGGCGCATGCGTCTCACTACGTCACAGTAGTCGCCCGGCCGACGCTGTTCGTAGAGAGTGTTGCCGTCCTGCTTGTCTTGCCGTCCTGCTTGTCGAGGAGTTGGCGGTGATTTTTCAAGCTGGGCGAGAAAATTTGCGGGGCTCATTCAAGCCGATCTCTGTACTTGCAGGGCGGGGCCGCAACCTCCCCCATGTCACACTCGTCGGCTTGACTGACTCAAGGCGGGTGGATAGACCGTCTACTGAACGTCGTCATGGACAACCGCGCGGCAGTTCACCTCGTTTTTGGGCAATCCGCCGATGCTCTTGCTCGCCACTCGCTCGCGATTTGAAATCCCGTATCAGCACCCTCCAGATGGCTCGACGCGACATCACTGCGCCACGACAGATGGCATCAGCTGTCCCATGTTGAAGCGAGAACGGATCTCGTTCACTGTCGGCCATTTGCTCGTTCGCTGTCGCCGACAGCCTGTCGGTCATTTGCTTGTCCATTCCAATGCATTTGGTTGCAAAGAGCAATGCAAATGAGGGCAGCACTTGCCGTTACTTGCGTCACCGCATTCGTTCCCATGCGTCTGAGACGAAGAGCATGGAAAATGTTGTCACTACATATAGATTGACTTATTGTTACTTTCACGAGGCGCCTGCTTGCAATGTACTTATCTACGGGCGAGCACCATGGGCAGCAGGATCGCGACGCACAGCATCACTAGGTTGGTCTTCTTCATGCAGCGGTGGCGAATGAACCCAAGCAGGGACTTGGGCAGGTAGGCAGCCAGCCACGACGTCGAAGTGCGCTCGCGAGTGTTGAGCTCCTTCGTCTTCTCTTCCTCCTCGTGGTCGTCCTTCCTTTCGTGCACAACTTCTTCCATTCTAGTCTCGGCAGGCTTAGGCAAGGCCATATCTGGTGTCTGTACAACGGGCTCGACAACGGGTTCCTCCTTTGGCGAGGACACCTCGGGTTCATGTGTAATGGGTTCGACAGCAGCTTTCTCTTCAGCTGCCACCACAGGAACGTTCTCCTTATCATCCTTGACAGCTTCCTCATCTGGCTTCGGCGAAGTAACTTCAGCCACATCTTCGTGAGCCGACTCCGATTCCTGCACAGGATGTTCCTCCTTAGCGGGAGCGTCGTCCTTCACTACCTCCTGTGTCATCGCTTCCTCCGCAGACACGGACGTCTTGACCTCTTCTGTGTCGTCTTCCAAAGCCAGTGGCTGTGCCTCCTCCACAACTGCCGAAGCAGCAGCCTCCTCCGGCTCAGAGACAGACTCCTCTTCCTTTGCAACAGGGACTGCAGGTGTAGCTTCCTCCTGGACTGGAGCCTCCGTTGTCTCGAGCGAAGCATCAGCTGTGCTCGTCTCAGGCTCGGTGACCGGCTCGAGAGGGACTGCCACCTTCGTCTCTTCCTCCTCCACAGCCTTCTCGACAGCCACGCTCTCCGTAGGAGGCTCGTGCACTGGCTCACTCAGCACGCTCTCGGTGCTCGTGGAGACATTGTCGTCCTCATGGTCGGGATCGCGCAGGTGGTGCGGCACCTTGAGCAGGTCGCACAGCAGGTCCTCAATGTCCGCGGGGCAGCCCTTGGCCACATAGAAGGCCAGCACTTGCTGCAGGAACTCCTCGAGCTGCTGCTGGCGCGCCTCGGGCTTGGGGGTGAAGAAGAGCGTGCCCTTGGGCGGGAACGCGGCGTCGAAGTCCTTGTCCTTGAGCACCAGCTGGTCGTAGAACTCGTGGAACTTGCTGTAGCGCAGCCCGAGGCGCCAGCGGTGGCCGTCCACGTTCACCTCGGTCGTGTACGCGTGGAAGGTGGAGTGGTAGAAGCTCGTGATGTGGGCCGAGATGGTCTTCATGACTGCTACAGCTGCTACTGTTGCTCACTGCTATGCTATTGCTGCTCAGCGTCGGCCCTCGAGCCCTCCGCCTCGTCTCGGAAATGCAGGAATGAGCTTCGTCACTGCGCTGTACCTGGGGAGCAATATTCGCCGCACTTTCTCGGTGCAAATCAGCCCAGATTCCTGCAAGGGATGGACGGACAGATCCCTCCTTGCGACATTGAAGCGCTCGCCACTGGAGTCGTTCCGCAGTCAATCATCCGTCCAGGTACATGAAGCGACCGGTCGTAATGGGCGATTTGGATCATGAGGTTGCCAGCGGACTCTGTGGAGGTGAAGATCTACAGCAATGGCGGCCGCCTTCTGCTTCATGTTGGTGACGATATCGAGATGATTTTTTCTCTTTTCGCGTTTTCGTGCCGCGTATCTGACCACCTTGGACGGTCCAACTGGAGACGGCTGACATCCGAAGCAGCAGGAGAGTGAGAGCGATCGATGGACTGCGTGGTGAGCAGCATAACGGCGAGGATATGTAGTGTAGTGCCACACCAATGATCGGGTGACGCTGACGACGTGTAGAGGATATCTATTTTGACAGGTCCATTGAATGATAGAGGAAATTTCGGTATGCGAGGTGATCGAGCAGGCGAGATGACCATGTTCGTCGTCGCCAGTCGATGCTGCGGCCACCACCCTCGTCCACATTGCCATTTCCTCTCGGCTCGACGAGACGAGCGGCACTGGAGCTCAATTCGTCGTCCCGCCGCTATCCGCTGTCGTGCAATTGTGGGAGAGGCTCTCCGTCCCGATAAAAGTGGTGCGTTGGACAATTCAGATAGAGAGATGGCCCTGATCGTATCTCGACTGCACCACCATTTCATTGGAAAATGTGATGACCACGGAAACGACACGAGTGATTCCAGTTCACCACATGCATCTAGCCACTGGCTATTATAGTAGCTAGCCAAGCAATCAGAAAACCGCTGGCGAAAACCCCTTTCCACTTTCTCGATCATTACCCAGCTGCTTCTTCTCACTTGGTTCCACTATTGCCCCGCAGACAAGAAACGTCTCGACTCACTTATTCCGGGCCACAAACCCGAACGGACGGCACGAGCTCATTCCGGTATCGCATCGACTGGGCGTCGCGGCATGAAAATGGAGCGCGGCCCAAGCTACGCCGAGTACGAGGACGGCGCGCCGCTGAACGGCCCCAATGGGACGTCTCCGTCCAGCTCCGCCAGCCCCGACCGCCTCGAGAAGCGCGTGAGCGTTCCCACCACCACTGGGCGCATCATGGACCGCAAGGACGCGCTTTTCCAGCGCTCCAAGGGCCAGTGGAAGTCAGTACTTAGTACTTCCTCCGTAAAACTGTGGCGATACCGGTACATGTACTGACGGTAATGCGTTATGGTGGGTTTTTGGTTGTTGTAGCATCCGGCGCCAGAAGATGCCGCACTACTGGAAGCTGTACATGCAGGACCCGTTCCACTCGGTGGTCAACATGCGGCTCAGCAAAGTGATTGGCTCGCTCATTTTTGCGGTGCGTGGCAACGAGTTTGGTGGAGGTAGTGAAGTGAGAGAGTGTGGGTCTGACGCGGTGTTTTGTGCAGTATATCGTGGTGATTGTGGTCTTCGGCGCGCTGTACATGACGCCGCCGGAGGAGTGCAAGCTGGCCATTTTCTCCTTCTTTGATGGCTTCTCGTTCTCCGTGTCGGTGCTCTTCACGATCGGTTTCGGTACCAACGGCGGCGACGTGTTCTTTGGTGACTGCGTCTGGGTGCAGACGATCATCACGCTCCAGTCCCTAGTTGGGATTTTCCTGGACGCACTAGCGATCGGTATCATCTTCCAGCGGTTCTCGCGCGCTCAGGCGCGTGCCAACACCATTGTCATGAGCACCCACGCCTGTGTGCGTCGTATTCGTGGCAATCTGTATTTCATGTTCCAGGTGTGCGAGATGCGCAAGCACCAGCTCGTAGAGGCTCATGTGCGCATGTACGTTATCCGGCACGACGTGGAGTTCGGCGAGCACTACTACTTCCAGTCATACCCGATGCGGATTCAGCACCCGGACGATGACCTGGGTGGAATGCTGCTGCTAGCGTTGCCGTCTGTGGTGGTGCACCGCATGGACGCCTGGAGCCCTCTACTGCGGCCCAAGAGTGCCGAGACCTGCGGCATGCATCACAATCCGGCGCGGGGATACCTGTTCCCAGAGCCGATATGTCGTGAAGCGGATGCCAACAGTGGAGACCGCGACGAGACGGTGCATGTGAACCAGGCAACCAACTCCGTGCACAACACATGCCGCTGTGCGACTGGCAACGCAGCCATGGGTGACGTGCATGCAGCGACACAGCCGCCGAGCATCGAGGAAATCAAGCAGTACTGGGCTGAATCACAGGTATGGCCCGAGCTGATAGTGTGTTGTTTGGTTGCCGAAATTCGTTTGGCCTGACGATTTGATTGTTTTCTCTCCTGTTTCATCTACAGCTGGAGGTTGTAGTGTTGGTAGAGGGCATTGACGCTGTCACGTCCGCTACGATCCAAGTGCGGCACTCGTACAAGGCAGAGGATATCATGTTCAATCACCGCCACGTCAATTGCGTGGACGTCGACCCAGAGACGGGTGGTGCTGTCATTGACTTCCGTCGCTTCCACGAGACCAAGCTGGTAGCCCCTGAGTGCAACAAGGTGGCTGGCAGCTTCTACTGACCGGGCACCGCGGAACGAGAAAAGGATGAGCGTGTGAAAGAAGACGCTGTGTATCGAATAAATGTCAAACTCTAGATGACCATCTCCAGTGGCGAGAACTGTGTAACAGCAAGTGCTTGCCCAATTGTTGATTGAGCTACGGTATCCTCCGCACAGATAAAGACCGATCATACGTAGTATTCACAAACTCGCAGTGCCGGCACGGAAGGTAGCGTACCTTAGTATGAGTCAATAGCAAACACATGCCGTCCTTCCAACTGCTACCTATGGACATCTGCACGGCGTCTGTAGTAGAATTAACAGCGAAGGCAACACATATCCTATCGAGTGCTTCTTCTTAGAGGACACAACGGGGTTTGTGCTAATGTCCTCAGCGTGGAAATGAAGATTGCAATATGCAAGGCGTTTATGCGGCGAGATCTACGAGCTGGCAGGCTTGTAGTAACCTCGCTACAAGCTGACCCACCAAATCCGGTACTCCGCTTGCAACACGGACACGTCAACACAATCACCGACAGCTGAAGTAGGATCGAGCGCTCTGTGCAAGCAAACGGTGGAGACGAACTCGCCATCGCGTTTCTGACGCCCGCGATATTGCGGTCGTGGTGATGCCGGGTTCTATCCTGATAGCTGCGCCAAGAGCCATTACCGGCGACGCGGCATCCGTCTCACCGTCTCACTCGGATCGAAAGGCCGAACAGGTGCAGAGTCCACCGGATCAATCCGATGCCGACAGCACTCCCATCCTGCTTGCAAGCTGCGAGTGGCGACGCGGCACTCTTCGCGTATCTGGTCGCCGACCAGCACCGGCAGCATTTTGGCAGGGCGTTTGTATGCGTTAATTCTGAGCGATTGACGTGGATTGCACGTTGCGCGCCTCCATAGACAAGGGCGGGCGGCAAATCCTTTCCTGACACGAAAGCCAAGCCGTCGGCGCCATACAATTGCCCCCACACAAAGCTTTCCCCAATCATTTCGCCGGTTATGCAAGGCCGAGCCGCAGTAAAGCCGCGCTTGCCTATATTGCCGGGATAGCGACGGGCTCCGCAACGCCCAAGCAGACCTTTTCCGCTTGGTTTCACTATGGCCGACCCAAGCAGCATTTGGACTGACGTGGTTGCCGAATGAGGGGAAAACCTCAATTTGAAGTGCACTAAAACCTCGGCTGCGCAATCTCAAAAGAGACTCGCCAATGGCCGCTGCTTCGGGTGGCTGCGACCATTTTCGGATTCCCGTCCAAGTGCCAAGTCCCCTCCATCCCCTCCAAATCCTCGTCATGTCTGCGATCCGCCAGGTGTTCAAGACGCAGGCGCGCGCCATGAGCTCCAGCTCGCGCAAGTTCTTTGTGGGCGGCAACTGGAAGTGCAACGGCTCGCTGGGCCAGGCGCAGGAGCTCGTAGGCATGCTCAACACGGCCCGCATCCCGGAGAACGTGGAGGTCGTGGTGGCCCCCTCGCAGGTGCACGCCGCCACCGTCAAGGCGCAGCTGCGCGCCGACGTGCGCGTCAGCGGACAGGACGTCTGGACGCAGGGCAACGGCGCCTTCACGGGCGAGACCTCGGCCGAGATGCTCAGGACCTGGGCGCCGAGTTCACGCTCGTGGGCCACTCGGAGCGTCGCGGAAAGGGCGAGACCAACGAGGACGTGGCCAAGAAGGCCGCCTATGCCCTCGAGAAGGGCCTCGGCGTTATCGCCTGCATTGGAGAGTCCAAGGAGTCCCGCGAGGCTAGCGAGACCGTCGCCTTCATCACCAAGCAGCTGGACGCCTACGCCGCTGAGATCAAGGACTGGACCAACGTCGTGATCGCCTACGAGCCCATCTGGGCCATCGGCACGGGCCTCACGGCCTCGCCCGAGCAGGCGCAGGAGGTCCACGCCAGCATCCGTGCCTGGCTCAAGAACAAGGTGTCTGCGGAAGCCGCTGAGAAGACCCGTGTGATCTACGGTGGCTCGGTCGGCGCCAACAACGCCCCGGAACTCTCGCAGAAGGAGGACATTGACGGTTTCCTCGTGGGCGGTGCTTCGCTGAAGCCCGACTTCCTGAAGATCATCAACGCCCAGAACCCCACGGAGAAGGTGGGTGGCGCTGTGAACGTTGCCATCAATGGTTTCGGCCGTATCGGCCGTCTTGTGCTGCGTGCTGCCGCTAAGAACCCGCTGATCAATATCGTTGCTATTAACGACCCTTTCATCTCGACGACCTACATGGAGTACATGCTCGAGTACGACACGGTGCACGGCAAGTTCGCTGGCTCGGTCTCGCACGACGAGAAGCACATTATTGTGAACGGCAAGCCCATCCGTGTGTTCAACGAGATGAACCCCGAGAACATCAAGTGGGGTGAGGAGCAGGTGCAGTACGTGGTCGAGTCCACGGGTGCCTTCAAGACCATCGAGACGGCGTCCGCTCACATGAAGAACGGCGTGGAGAAGGTGGTGATCTCGGCCCCGTCCAACGACGCCCCCATGTTCGTGATGGGCGTGAACCACGAGCTGTACCAGAAGGACATGCACGTGGTGTCGAACGCGTCGTGCACGACGAACTGTCTGGCGCCGCTGGCCAAGGTGGTGAACGACAAGTTTGGCATCAAGGAAGGTCTGATGACGACGGTGCACGCCGTGACCGCTACGCAGAAGACTGTGGACGGTCCGTCGAAGAAGGACTGGCGCGGTGGCCGTGGCGCGTGCTTCAACATTATTCCGTCGTCGACGGGTGCTGCTAAGGCCGTGGGCAAGGTGATCCCGAGCCTGAACGGCAAGCTGACGGGCATGTCGTTCCGTGTGCCTACGGCTGATGTGTCTGTTGTGGACCTGACTGCTCGTCTGGTGAACCCTGCGTCGTACGACGAGATTAAGGCCGCCATCAAGGACGCTAGCGAGAACGAGATGAAGGGCATTCTCGGTTACACGGACAAGAGCGTGGTGTCGAGTGACTTCATCGGTGACTCGCACTCGTCGATCTTTGACGCTAGCGCTGGCATCGCTCTGACGGACGACTTCGTGAAGCTTGTGTCGTGGTACGACAACGAGTGGGGCTACAGCTCGCGTGTGCTAGACCTGATCGAGCACATGGTCAAGAACGAGTAAGTTGCTCCCATGGTGCTGCTGCGTTCGGCGTGGGAGTACGTGCTGGCGCGATTGGTGATTGCACTCCCCAAGGTATCTTGCTTGGAAAGCGAAGCAGCTTTCTAGCGTATGGAGCGGGCGGGTTGCATACGGCCCCCTTCTTAGCAGAGCAACGTCGACATGTTTGCTGTTGTCTTTGTATCAATAGAAGTATGAAATCCAACTTGCATTTCTTGCTTTTCGTGTGGCTGTGATAGTTGTTAAGCATTATCAGCAGCGCTGATCAGACAATTCTGAAGTTACGACAATGAAAAGATCGCGTTTTTCGCTGTATCAGCGCGAATGCTTTCATGGACGAGGTGTGCACGAGCAATCGAGTTTATGCCGGGTAGAGAGAAGTGAGGAGTCATCGAGTGAAACCCGGTCACCGCGTGTCAGGGTGACACTGTCACAGCCTTGCTATCGCTATTATAGTGTGGAGTTCCGCCTTGCGCCAGGAACAGCAAGCATCGAGATTAAGGCCAACGTCAGTAGACAGCTCACTTCTCTCATACCCGCGGCACGTCCCTCCCACCCGCTTTGCTTGACGTTTGTTATCTCCACATGGACCTCGACGCCGCTTTGCCTTCCCGCCATTTGCAGCCTGCAAAAGTGCACTGCAAATTGTAGCGCTTCGCGTCAGACAATTGGCATGCAATGCAACGCATTGCACGTGTTGCTGCGAATTCTTGCGTGGAATATCATGGCCGCATCAACACGGATACCAGACGCGTCGCTCGCAGCAACGTTTGCACATGTCCGAAGGCCGCTGTCTCCTCATAGACAAGCGGGTCGAGCCAGAGAAACCCTCGCGTTTCAAATCCTTTCTTGGAAAGGATGGTGGCGCCATTTTCATTCGACTGCCAGGCCGGGCGGCGTTCAAATCCCGCGGGCAAACCGCTCCAAACTTTGAGTCCAAACGCCCGAGACAAATGGCTCGCAGCAAAGCCGCGCGTCGCCGTGTTGTGCAGAGCCCGGCGCGCTTCAGACTTTCGCCCAAGCACCACATTTTAACCTTGGTGATTGTATGATCATACAACCGCCAAGACACCTCAACGAGCAATCGGCGCCGGAAAAACCTCGGCTTGAAGTTATTCCACCTCGGCGAATCTTAACCGGTGGCTGGTCGTCGTCATTCTCGGATTCGCCGTCCAAGCCGCAAGCTCCTTCAACTTCCTCGTCGCCATGGTTAACGTCGCCATCAACGGATTCGGCCGCATCGGCCGCCTGGTGCTGCGCGCCGCCGCCAAGAACCCCAAGATCAACGTCGTGGCCGTGAACGACCCGTTCATCGCCACCAAGTACATGGAGTACATGCTCAAGTACGACACGGTGCACGGCCGCTTCGGCGGAGAGGTGACGCACGACGAGAAGCACATCTTCGTGGACGGCAAGCCCATCCGCGTGTTCAACGAGATGAACCCCGAGAACATCAAGTGGGGTGAGGAGCAGGTGCAGTACGTGGTCGAGTCCACGGGTGCCTTCAAGACCATCGAGACGGCGTCCGCTCACATGAAGAACGGCGTGGAGAAGGTGGTGATCTCGGCCCCGTCCAACGACGCCCCCATGTTCGTGATGGGCGTGAACCACGAGCTGTACCAGAAGGACATGCACGTGGTGTCGAACGCGTCGTGCACGACGAACTGTCTGGCGCCGCTGGCCAAGGTGGTGAACGACAAGTTTGGCATCAAGGAAGGTCTGATGACGACGGTGCACGCCGTGACCGCTACGCAGAAGACTGTGGACGGTCCGTCGAAGAAGGACTGGCGCGGTGGCCGTGGCGCGTGCTTCAACATTATTCCGTCGTCGACGGGTGCTGCTAAGGCCGTGGGCAAGGTGATCCCGAGCCTGAACGGCAAGCTGACGGGCATGTCGTTCCGTGTGCCTACGGCTGATGTGTCTGTTGTGGACCTGACTGCTCGTCTGGTGAACCCTGCGTCATACGACGAGATTAAGGCTGCCATTAAATCTGCCAGCGAGAACGAGATGAAGGGCATTCTCGGCTACACGGAGGAGAGCGTGGTGTCGAGCGACTTCATCGGTGACTCGCACTCGTCGATCTTCGACGCCGAGGCCGGTATCGCTCTGACGGACGACTTTGTGAAGCTTGTGGCGTGGTACGACAACGAGTGGGGCTACAGCTCGCGTGTGCTGGACCTGATCGAGCACATGGTCAAGAACGAGTAAACGTGCATTCCCCAAGCATAGGGAACCCACTCCTGTTCATCGACTAACATAACGACCCAAGCAGAAAAAAATAAAGTCCATTCATTCGCTAAAACGCGCATTCCTCTCATTCGTCAAAAGTCGAATTTCTATCCATTTATCAACTTCATTAGTCAAAGTGCTCGACCGCCGAGATGTCGCTGCTGGTGCCAGACTACGCGAGCTCCTCCGAGGACGAGGCGGCCCCCAGGGTCCCCGCTCCAACTCCGTCTGTGGCGTCTGTGGCGTCTGTGGCGTCTCCATCTCCATCGTCCAAACCCGTCAAGACGGCGGCCTCTAGCGCCGCAAACGAGCCCAAAAGGCCGAGAAAGACGCGGAAAAAGACGCGGACGACGCTGTACCTGCCGCCGGAGATCCAGCGCCTGCTGGAGACGGGGGCGAGCGCAGACCTGACGGACAGCGACGACGACGGCGAGCTGCTAGCCAGGCACAAGCGCGCCAAGAAGGCGGCGAGCAAGCGGTCGCGGCCGACAGAGCAGGAGCAGACGAAGGACTCAGTGCTGGCATTCCTGCCGCCACCCAAGCACGAGCTACCGGTTGCGGATACCGGTACTAGGGTGGCAGTGACAGTGAAGGAGAAGGAGGTGGAGTACGCTCAAGAGACGCAGACACAGGAGGGAGGTGCAGAGGTGAACGCGGCGGCGTGGCAGCAGTACTACCAGCAGCAGCAGTACCAGGCTGGGTATGCGGCTGGGCCGGACTATTACGTTGGACAGGAGAAGAAGATGTGCCGGGAGGCAGCTCAAAGCGTCGCAGGACGCGGGAACGCGATATCGAGCGCGCGTTGCAGCAGGGACACTTTGAGACGGTGGCCGGACAGATTACCGAGGTGCAGGGCCCGGCACCGAATGCGTGGCAACCACCGGATGACGAACTGACTGGCGCCAACGGATCCAGTGAGCAGGACGTGAAGGTGAAGGCAAGCTTCTGGAATGCCCAGGCTGGCACGAGGGTAGCGTCCGTGAAGCCCAGTCGTCTGCAGCGACAGAAACACCAGCTGAACCAACTCGCCTTTGACGCCAAGGCTCGCGACTTTGAGCTGCTAAATCAGCGCGGTGCTTCACTTAAGACGAAGAGAGAAACATACGCCAAGTACGGCTGGTAAAGAGCGAGAGGAATGCATGTTGTTTAAAGCTAACGATGTACCCGAGAAAGTATCTTAGCCTTTCGCGTCGATCATGTCAAGGCCAGCTCGGCCACTGCTCTTTAGCAGTCACCTCGACATTACGCAGCTGTTCTTCCACTACGTCATTACCACTATCAACGTCTTGCTCCTCCAAATACTCTTCAGCGAAGGATTCCATTTCTTGTTCCATCCGAGCAGCCTCAACCTTGCTAACCTTTCCATGGCGTTCAGCTCCAAGTGTTTCCAACTTGCGGCCCCCAACTTGCGGCCCCCGTGAGTTCCTTGCGTGGGTAGACCTTCCGCACTAGCACGATGTCAGGTAGTTCCTCCTTCATGAAGTAGGTATGACTTACACCGAAATTGGAGGAGACCAGATCATAGCCCTTGACGGTGTCTCCCGCGACTAAGTTAGCTCCCAGGTGCGTGCGCACGTGAAATGTCGTATCGTTCACTCCGAGGTCGCTCGCGCGGGCTACTTCCACGTCAGCCACAATGAATTTGAACTTGCGACCTCTGCCTGACGTTGGCTGGGGAGTATTGCGGCGCATTTCATGTCCATCCACTGGTTCCACGTCTAGGACAGTAAAGTCGATCATGTCGGAGCTTGTCGCGGGTGGCAGGAACGGCAGCTTCCAGTAGCGCTCAGATGTAAGCTCGGTTTGTTGTCCTGTAGCAGGATCAAGCAGATGCAGCAGCGCGGTGGTGCGCGTACAAATTGCAATGACTGAAATGTTGCCACAGCTCTGTGCAAGCTTTTGGGGTAGAATGAGCAAGTCGTCCTTGCAAATGGGACTCAGCTCCACGCTGTGAGTGATCTGCATGGTTGCTGTGGCGTTGTGGATATCACTTGAGATCATTTTGCTCGACGATTTGGAGCGCGTGGGCGCATGAGCCGAGATGAAGCGAACGAATCGTTCCGCTGCCGATTTGGTGCCGAAGTAGAAGTCCATGCCTTCCTTTTCAGCTGCGATGTCAACAGCCTCTCGGTGAGCGTTGTGCTCGAGGATTGCTTGCTCCAGTCGTAAGAATGTGAGCTTGTACTCTGCCTTCTGCCGGATCTGCACCAGTGCCCGCCATGTATTATCTCGGAACTGTTTGGCGCAGTCTGGGCACTTAATGGTATGAATCACAAACGTGACCATGCACCAGTTCCTCACGACGGCGTGGTGATCCACTTCCCGTTGCAGCTTAATGCGGAGCTTGACACGCTTCGAGTGCGGCTCCGTCCAGATGAATCCTGCATCTAGGAGCTTGGATTTGTGCAGTCCTGGGATGCTTTTGAGGCAGAGCAACATGAGCTCCTTGGACTCCCAGTTGCAGTCCAACCAAGCGCCTGTGTAGCTGCTGCTGTTTTTCTGGCTTTTTCCGCGTGACTGGAAGCGTAGACAGCCCTGACACTGCACCAGCTCGCACGACGTGGTGATTCCCTCAGCGACGTTCACCTCAGAGGCGATGCAGGCCGTGCACATGTTCATGTCGTTGGCCTCGATCTGGATGCCGCAGGCGCAGCAAGAGCTACATTGTACAACATTATGACACATAGAGTTAGATGCAAAGAATGCAGAGATAAAACGAAGTGAACGACAAGCAGCTCGTACATTGGCATCGTTGATGAATATGAGACTTCTTGCGGTTCTTGAAGGTTGCGTCAAGTAGAGCGCGTTTTCGATTGTGGCGGTAGGTTTGATCCTGTTGGCGCTTCATGTTGAAGCCATTTTGAAATGCACCGCGTGGAATTCTGACAGAGAGTTCCGTGCGGTGGCAACATAAGAAGGACGTCTACCTCTGCTCGACGTGATAAAGTACAAGTTAGAAATGCACATGCGATTCAACGTTACCTATAGATCTGCATATCTGCTTGTCTGCCTTCAGTTCATCGCTCATGGCAAAGACAGCTTGGCCATGGCCTCTGTCTGCGCTTGCACGGTTGTGCCCTCGGCCTCATCAGGCAACTGCTCTTCCTCCACTTCAGCCGAATCGCTTTCGTTTTCGTCGCGTTCTTCATCTTCGGCGTCCTGCTCCTCCAGGTATTCTTCAGTGAAGACCTCCATCTCCTGTTCCATTCGAGCAACCTCGGCTTTGCTGACCTTGCCACGACGGTTAGCACCGAGTGTCTTAAGCTTGCGATCGCCCTTGTGATGCTTGCGGTCCTCACGAGGGTAAACCTTCCGCACCAGCACAATGTCAGGCAGATCTTCCTTGAGAGAGTAGGTTTGGCTCGTGCCAAAGATGGCCGACGACAGATCATAGCCCTTCACGGTATCACCAGCGGCCACGACACCGCCGAGGTGTGTGCGCACGTGGAACGTGGTATCGTTCACGCCAAAGTCACTATCACAAGCAACCTCCACATCCGCCACGACAAACTTGGACTTGCGACCTCTACCTGACGCTGCTGCAGGACCGACACGACGCAGATCCCGTTCGTCCACCGGTTCAACGTCCAGAACGACGAAATCGACCATTTCGGAGCTCGTGGCGAGTGGCAGGAATGGCAATTTCCAATACCGTTCACTCGTCAGCTCTGCCCGTTGTCCTGAAACGGGGTCCAGCAGATGCAGCAGCGCCGTCGTTCGCGCGCAGAGCGTGACGGCCGAGATGTTGCCACAACTCTGCGCCACTTTCTTGGGCAGAACCAGCAAGTCGTCCTTGCAGATCGGACTGAGCTCCACGCTGTACGTGAGCTGCAAATTGGCCGTGGCGTTGTGCACGTTCTCCGATATGAGTTTGCTCGACGACTTGGACCGCATGGGCACATGGGCCGTCAGAAAGTGGCTGAACCGCTCGGCGCCCGACTTGGAGCCGAAGTAAAAGTCCATGCCTTCCTTCACGGCCGTGATGCCGATGGCGTCCTGGTGGGCCTTGTGCTTGAGGATCTCCTGCTCCAGTCTCAGGAACGTGCGCTTGTGCTCGGCCTTCTGGCGGATCTGCACGAGCGCGCGCCACGTGTTGTTGTGGTACTGCTTGGTGCAGTCCGGACACTTGACGCTCTGGATGACGAAGGCCACGACGCACGAGTTCTGGATCACAGCGTGGTTGGCCACCTCCCGCTGCAGCTTGAGGCGCAGCTTGACGCGCTTCGAGTGCGGCTCTGTCCAGATGAATCCTGCGTCCAGGAGCTTGGCCTTGTGCAGTCCGGGGACGCTCTTGAGGCAGAGCGCCATGAGCTCCTTCGACTCCCAGTCGCAGTCCAGCCACGCGCCGGAGACGCTGCTGCTCTGCTGGCCCTTGCCGCGAGGCTGGAAGCGCAGACAGCCGCGACACTGCACCAGCTCGCACGACGTGTCGATGCCCTCGGTCACGTCCACCTCGGACGCGACGCATGACGCGCACATGTTCATGGCGTTGGCCTCGATCTGCGCGCCGCACATGCAGCAGGAGCTGCGTCAAGTAGAGAGGGACCATCGTTAGTTGAACGTTCACTTAGAGAGTCGTCGTTGGGTAGTCGGGTGGACTGAGTGGTTCACGTAACTTACATGGCCATGACTTGTAGTGTACTAAATTAAGTGGCAGGTGTACTAAGTGGCAGGTCGCGCTTTCGATAGTGATGTGATGTCCATGACGGTCCTGGGCACTTGTTCACGCAACCTTCGCGCAACCACATTCAGATTGCGTCATCCACTCGCCACCTTGATCTGATTCGTGGAAATTTAACGTGGCTACACTTACCAACATACACACATCACTCGCACTTTTGACACGCATAAGGTAGGTAGGTCGTCTCATTTAAAGTGAAGAGCTGCTCGCTCGTCCGCCATGGCGTCCTCCGAGCTGTCGCCAATGCTGCCCAACAGCTCTGCGTCCTCCTCCCGCCGTCCCCTTCCTGTTTGCATTGGCTGGTTGGCGCTCGCCGCCTCTGCTTTGGTCCTTCTCAGTCTCAACGTGAACGTCGATATCCCCGTCCCCAGTCGTCCTCCTGCTGCGACGACGCTGTTCCCGACGCTGGCGGACGGGTCGAGAGACCTGCTTTCACTATGCGAGGAGAAGTTCCTCGCCCAGGAGTTGGACCACTTCCGCGCACACGGAGCAGCGAGCGACGGGACCTTCAACATGCGCTACTTGGTGTGCTCGCCCGAGCACTTTAACCCCGTGAACGGGGCCATCTTCTTCTACGTCGGCAACGAGGCGGACGTGACGCTCTACGTGAACCACACAGGCCTCATGTGGGAGAACGCGGCGGCCTTCAACGCGCTGCTTGTGTTCGCCGAGCACCGCTACTTCGGCCAGTCCGTCCCGTTCGGACTGGACGTGCTCGACCACTTGGATTTCCTGTCCACGCAGCAAGCGCTGGCCGACTACGCAGTGCTGATCGAGCAGTTGAAAACGGAGCTGGGCGTCGACGTGCCCGTGATCGGCTTCGGAGGATCCTACGGCGGCATGCTGGCCACGTGGTTCCGGATGAAGTACCCGCACATCGTCGACGGGGTCATTGCTGGCTCGGCGCCTGTCGTCGGGTTCTTGGGAGACCCCGACCACGTTGCAGACATGGACGGGTTCAACCGCGTGGCCACGTTCGACATGTCGGAAGAGGCGGGATCGGCCCCGAACTGCATCCCGAACGCCCGGCGTGCGCTGCAATTGGCCGTCGAGATGGCGGAGACGGAGGCGGGGCGGCAAGAACTCGCGAAACTCTTCCGACTGTGCGACGAAAGTGCGCTCCAGGCACCTGGAGACATTATCTCAGTGGTCGCTGAGGCGTACGGAGACTTGGCGATGGGCAACTACCCGTACCCGACGTCGTACATTATGGACGGGAACAGCGATCTGCCGGCGTATCCCATGCGCGTAGCTTGCGAGCCTCTTACTGGAGACTTTGTTGAAGAAGACAAGGAAGGGCTGATTGCTGCACTGCGTGAAAGTATTGCCGTGTACTACAACAACTCCGGGACGGAGACGTGCTTGCTCCCGTCTGCTCCCGAGACGACCCTCAATGACACTCTTTCGTCGGATGAGGACAAGCAGGCGGAGATTGACCGTAAAGGTAACTTCTGGGGCTATCTGTACTGCTCCGAGTTGTATATGCCTTCTGGATCGGACGGCGACCACGATATCTACCCAGCGGCACCGGCAGATTTGGAGCAGGATGACGCTGCATGCGTTGAACAGTGGGGTGTTCACCTGAAGCCGTATTGGGCCCAGACGGAGTACGGTGGCATGAAAGCTCTGCGTGCCGCGAGCAACATCGTATTCAGCAACGGCAATTTTGACCCCTGGTCAGCTACGGGCGTCCTAGAAGCGCTCTCGCCTTCGGTGGTTTTCGTCCCAGTTCCTGGTGGAGCGCACCATTTGGACCTGTTCTTCACACACCCTCTGGATCCTCCTGCTGTCACAAAGGCCCGACAGACCGAGTTATCGTACATCCGCAAATGGATTGACGAATTTTACACGTACAAACGGCAGTTCGTCAGCACCGAGCTCTGATTGAGACGGAGTTAAGGATCCGAGAAGAACTTATTGGAGCACATTTTTGCAGAGCGCCAATTCAGTTTGTCAACCGGTATTGTGCAGCTGTAAGCGACCTCGAACGATTATACAGCTTGCTTCAAAACTGTGGGTTTGTATTACGTTTAGGCTTAACTAATAGTTTCTGGTATCGTTATCGCGCCTAAGGTTACCTCGTGGCAGCGTACCAGCCCGTACGGAGCTATGTGATGTTTTCGGAGGAACGTATTGGCCTTGTGAGCCTGAACCTCTCGATACGATGTTGCCTGTTGTCGTATCATTGCTACCTATAGAAGAAGTCTTCTTTGACCCTATCCAGCCTGTGCCGGTGCTGTAGCAATGTGAATTCTTCCCAGTTCGCTTTGGGGAATAAATGTCCATGGAGCTAGGGAGAGCCCCGACTCCAAAACCACTGGGGTTCTTGTGCCCACGTTTTGTCGAGGATTGCTGTCCACCGTAAGGGTTTTTCATGTAAGATGATGGCGGAGGTTTTGGCGATGGAGACGATGATGTCACGAAAGACGAGTACGGATGGACAGCAACGGCCCCAGCAGGACTTCCACCCAGACGACTGCCGTGTGATGTCATGGAAATACGAACATTGTCGTGCAGACCAATATATGTCATGTGCTCGGTTGGAACAGGCTGTCCATAGTTCGCTGAGATGTGGTGCTCTGAAATAGGGGCACGGTAGCACCGGGCGGCACCATCATAAGTTTTTGTTTTGTCCGAAGACAGGGCTAGATGTGACATTGTCTCCAGGACCTCCCATACTGCTGCCACTACTGTTCACTGTCGCCGTGCTACTTGTCGTGGAGCTCGAGCTAGACGAGCTACCCATTGCACCTTGCAGTGTCGGCAGATGATATCCACCACCACCAGCTCCGGTGCCAAGACCGATTCCCGGTGGAGTCTTCCCGTTACTGCCGCTATTATCGTTAAATGCTCCATTGTTTTTCTCCCTCTTTGGTTGTACATTCACCATAGGTGCGAATAAAGGTTTGTTTTGCGATTTGGACGCATCGATGGGGACTGTAGCTGGCACTCCATTCATCAAATGATCAGTAAAGTTGGATGTCGCGTTTAGAGGCAGCGGAGCTGGCATCACCGGGATAGGACCTGTTAAAGTAGTTCCACGGGATGGTTTTCGTGCACGTTTTTTTCTGATGGTGGCTGTGTCATTGAGATCACGTGCTATTGCCTCCTGCAGCTCCGCTTCAAACGTCTCGTGCGAGTTTTCAAAAAATGGATGCTTGAGCAATTCAGCGCACGTCCACCGATCCAGTGGTTCATCTATAATGGTTTGCCGCAGAAAATCAAGTGAAGTCTTATCCATGTTTGAGAATCGTGCCTCGAGAGGCTCGAGATCTGCAGATTGTGGTAACTTGACTCCAGTGTAAAGAGCATTCTTGCGAAACAATTCTTGTTGTCTTGACGTAATATGCCCAAGACAGCGGATAATGTGGTATAGTTGATCGATATCCGAGTCTCCAGGAAACAAAGGTAAACCTGTTGCTATCTCTGCAAACATGCAGCCGATTGACCACACATCCACTGCCTTGCCGTAAGATACATCTCCAACTAGAAGCTCTGGTGCGCGGTACCATCGCGTAGACACGTATTCGGTATACTTTGCGCCTGCTGAAGCCAGTGGCCGTGCAAAGCCAAAATCACAGAGCTTCAGTACACCGTTGCGAGAAACTAACAGATTTTCCGGCTTGATATCTCGATGGATGATGTTGTGTTGATGGCAGAAATTGATAGCGCGCACAAGCTGCCACATGAGCCTTTTGAGTATGGATGGGTCCAGGCCGTCCGGGTGGCGCTCAATCTCCTCGAGAATAGTCTTTTCTACAAATTCGAAGACCAGATAGAGCTTGCCTTTCATGCGGAAGACCTCGAGTAGGCTTACAATATTTTCATGCTTGAGTTGCTTGAGGATTTTAATCTCACGAAGTGCCGTCTTCTTCACCTGCTCATCGTCGTCCGATTCCTTAAATTTCTTAATGGCGACGATCTGTCCGGTGACCTTGTGTCGGCATTTGAGCACCACTCCATATGTCCTACAGTGTCCCCAAATTACAGCATACCATGATGCAGCCGTCAGAAATGTCACCGCTCCGCTCTTAGCAATACTCACACCAATTCGAGCTGCACTCACCCTTCTCCGATCGTGCCCAAGCTCTCATAGTTCTCCATACGGCCCAATCGGCACGGACTCGCACAATTAATTCAGCGCAGGCAGCTGAAGTGCCGCGGGATGGCCGAAGCAATTCAATCCTTGCACGACAAACGCCTTTCCTAGAAGACGAAGAGACAGCAGGCAGTTCGTTTCCAGTATTTCCGTCGACGTCCCCGCCCGCTAGCCCACCTTGATATTGATAGCTTGACCGCAAGCAGCTAAATTTACCAGACTGCGATGTACTCGACAATGCCTCTGTCAGTGTGTCAACAAATTGGTTCGGACGATACACGAGTCCGAGTGCTGGCTACTTTCGTTCCTGGCGTGTTACCATCAAAATCACAGTCGTGATCATGCCTTATCGGGCTATTAGAATTGGAAATCATAACTGAGCTCGACACCACCAAAGTGGTGTTAAGTGTCAATGTACGCACCGTAGGTTGACGGCTCGCTTCGTTGTTGAAGTAGACGAACAGAATGGCTACATTTGGCCAGTCGCACATGGCGATCTTCGATCTTCAAGAGTCGCAGCCACTTGATCCCTTGGTGAGCAATGCCGCAGCAACAAGATCCACGCGATGACCAGGATGAAGAGGAAGAGGAGCAGCAAGTGCGGGAGCGAGACTTGGTGGAGGCCTATATGGCCGACCACTCGCTGGAATCGTCGCTGAACAACGTGATCAACCAGGTGGTGGCCAGTCGGCCTGAAGACCCGTTCCTCATGCTGTCCTCACTGCTGTATGCGCGAGCGACGGCCAAGCGCGGCATCCTTTACGTCGAGGTGTGTGAGGTGCCGGACGCGTCGGGAGAGCCCACCGTGCTAGTGAGACTGCACACGGGCAAGGGGGTATTCGAGGGATGCTGCTCCGCCGAGGCGGGGGCATTACGGACAGCCAGAGCCCCACGCACACCCGCGACGGAGAAAACCACGAAGGCGGTGCGACGTCGGACGTGCTTGCAAGCAAGCAACGCTACGAAGGTCGCGGGTACGCGAAGATTGCAGCCGTCGCGCAGGAGTTGCTGATTGAAAAACTCGTGAATTTGGAGCCTACAGACCAGGGAGCTATCGATGATGTGTTGCTAGGACTAGAGTCGACAGTGGGCCGTAATGTGAGCCTTGCAGCGTCCTTGGCGATCTGCCAAGCTGGCGCCAAGTATACAGACATGCCGTTGAGAGAATACGTCGCCAAGCTGCAAGACCTCCCTCCGGAGAATCTGTGCGTCCCCATGCCGCTATTTAGTGTCGTAAATGGTGGCAAGTATGCGTCCAACAAACTGTTTGCACAGGAGGTGTTTTTGACACCGACGAGCGCTGCTAGCTTTGAAGATGCACTGCAGATCGCTGTCGAGTTCAACACAGCGCTGCACACACAACTTGAAACGCGTGGTGTTGGTTTCAGCAATCGTGGAGCCTTCGGCGGGTTTGCACCTCAGCTTCAGACTCTGGCTGAAGTTTTTCAGGTACTACGCTCTGCTTTGGACGATGTTAAAGCACGGCTTGAAGACCCCGATGGAAACGCTATTGCTACTGTGAGTGCGTCACCATTACAAATCGATTTTGGAGTTGACTTCGCCGCGTCCGAATATGTACTGCTTCCGGTGCGAGTTGATACGAACGCGGTAGGTCAAAACGAGGAAGAAGATGACGATGCACGTCGTTCGTTCACGTACAATACGGACCGGTGGGTGCCTGGATCGGGCGGATCTCTCAAAACAAGTGACGAGATGTTTGACATATTGCGCAGCAGCGTGAAGGAACTGGAGATCACCTCAGTTGTCGATCCATTTGACGCAGGCGATGTCAAGAGTTTTTCAGCGCTCAACAGTGCTGAAAATGACCTTGACGCTAGCGGCCTGGTTATTGGCGACCCCGCAGATGCGACTTCGACGTCTCCTGCTGCTAAGGAAGGGGCCGGTCTCGGTGGTGATCCGAATTGTCGGGTGCAAATTGTTGGCCGTTCGGTCGTTGAACGCTATGGACTTACTGCGTTGAACGAGGAGCGTGCTTGTAACACGGTACTCTTGGTGATGCACCAGTTCCCGACAGTGTCAAGGCTACTGCAGGCTATCACAAATGCGCAACACCTTGGCCTTGCTGTCATATTGGGCGCTTCAGCTGGCCAGTTGGGGGAAGATGCGTCGATGCTCACTGCGGTTGCAATGGGGGCTGGTGTCGGCCAAGTCAAGTTTGGTGGCGTGCTTGGGGCCGAGTGCCTCGATAGATATCGCAGTTTGTTGCTTGCTAGCAAAGAGCCTGGAGCACCGCCTTTCGTGGGCGCTCGTGCCCTCCGCCGTTGAGTAACATAATCGCATGCATGTGAATGAAAACATTTGCTGTATTTTCCCTATATCAAAGACGCTCGCTCTGGAGGGAGCGTCCAACATGAATGTAGTTGCGATATGTCTGGTGGTAGTCAGCTATACGCGTTCGCCGTCGTCTTCCAAGGACTCGTCCAGGTCAAAGGACTCACCCAGGTAGTCGTGTTCAGTCTCGCTGGTGCTGTCATTGTGAATAGTAGTGGTTGCTATAGTCATATCGGGGTTCCTGACCAGTCGTGTCGGTGACTCCGTCGGGGCAACGTGGTCTGCTAAAGTGCTGCCATGGAAGTCGGTTCGTAACTCGTCACGATGCGAGGTGGCTGCATGATCTGAGAGGCCGCTATGTGAAATCTCGCCAAACTCATCCTCATCTCGTGAATTGATTGATGTTATTTCAAACTCTTCGTTCTCATGTGAATGCGTCAAAGTTTCCAAGTCATCGTCGTTTTCGTTTCGTGATCGAGCTGAAGCTTCCCCAAACTCGTCATCGTGATCTCGACGCGACTGGAGTGACGTTTCTCCAAGCTCAACGTCGATTTTATCGTCATCAGCAAATCTTCTGGTAATCCGGTTTAGATTTGTTGTTCTCTGCTGCTGATCCTGTTTCACTCGAGATTCACTGTGCTCCAGTAGCAATCGTTCAACTTCATCTTCTTGCGAAAGACTGGAGCCTTCTCCAAATTCGTCGCTTTCTCGTGACTGAAGAGAAGACTCGTCAAACTCCTCACCCTCATGGGATCGGTTCGAAGACTCGCCAAAATCATCTTCCTTTTGCGACTGGAGCGAACTCTCGCCAACCTCGTGGTTATTAAGCGGCCGAGCTGATGTTGTGCTAACTTCGTCATTAGTGTCGTGGATCAAAGACTCGTCAAACTCGTCGTCATGGTCTCCGTGTGATTGGAGTAAGGATTCTCCAAACTTGACTTCGTCGTCATCGGTTGTAGATCTGGTGAATTTGCTGTACGCCTTCTGGTGTTGTTGGTACATTGTGCTAGCAGTTATTTCATGTGGAAACTGATCAACTTCATCTTGTGATCGCTCGTCAAACTCATCATGATCTTGTGATTCAATCGAAGTCTCACCATGCTCGTTACCTTGGCGTAATCGAAAGAGATTTTGGCAGATTCCTCTCCTCGTGATCGATTTAAGGTTTCACTTAAGTCATCACCATCCCCTCGCGATTGAATTGATGCCTCACCAAACTCAGCAGTATTATCGCTACGCGACTGGAGGGATGCCTCCCCAAACTCGTCGTCATTATGTGGGGTTATATGCTCGCGTAAGTCGTTATTTTCCTGTGCTTGAACTGAAGCATTGTCAAATCGGTTGTCATTTTCGTCTCGTGGTTGAAGAGAAGCCGCACCAAAGTCGTCATTCTCGAGCGATCGAATGGAAGCCTCACCAAACTCATCACTGTTATCGCTACGCGACTGTAACGATGATTCCCCAAACTCTTCATTTTCGCGCGATCGAACTGAAGCCTCACCAAACTCACCA
Source organism: Phytophthora constricta (assembly GCA_011947335.1). Taxonomy (NCBI): domain Eukaryota; phylum Oomycota; class Peronosporomycetes; order Peronosporales; family Peronosporaceae; genus Phytophthora; species Phytophthora constricta. Next base: position 43,603 of record JAAVTI010001550.1, read on the forward strand.
CTATTATCGCTACGCGATTGTAACGATGATACCCCAAACTGTTCATTTTCGCGCGATCGAATTGAAGCCTCACCAAACTCATCAGCATTATCACTCCGCGATTGTAATGATAATTCCCCAAACTCATCGTCGTCGTCAGATAAAGGTCTGGTGAACCGACTGGGGACCTGCTGCTGCTGCTTTTCCATACTGGCAGCACTTTGCTCTAGCAACAACCGTTCAACCTCGTCCATATCATCGTCTTCTTCTAGGCTTAAGCGGTGGGTCCCCATGCCGAATCGACTTAAGTTAGTAGAGAGGGCCGGCGGGGCATGGCCAACAGCCATCGTTTCTTCCTCTTCCGAGCTTTCGTCGTCTTCCTCCATTCGGAGCCCCATTGATGGGGTTGTATTCATACTGCCACAAGTATCTGTAACGTATTCCAAGACCCCATCATCCAGCGAGTTCTCTGCCGACCTTAGTTGTTCATCAGACCACTCGCCTTCGTCATATTGGCTTTTTAGCAGGTGTGGCGATGATTCAGCGACTTCAATGCTTGTACTGTCTTCGTCGGCATATATGTCTGCATCAAACGAGCTGTCTGCCAGCGTATCCTGAATTTCGCCGGCTGTGCCGTGGTTACTTTCGTCGTCATCACTCAACTCTGTTAGCAATTCATCATTCGGTCGTATTCTCGCAACTCCAGCTGGCGAGATTTCGCCATGCAGCACGTGCTGTGCAAGCGCGTCGTCCTCAATGCTTGATGATGATATTTCTAACGCGTTGCTCTCACCTGGTTGCGATGTCTCAAGCTCTTTGGTTACACTAGCAGAATTTCCCTCGCTATCCGATAACATACCTTTCTGAAACGAGTATTCTCGTGTCTCTGGTAGTAATGCTGTTAGTTCCTCACCATCGCTATGACCATCAAGGTCAGCCTGATGTTCAACAGGGTTAATACCAAGATGCGAGCTGCCCGCGTCAACATCATTTTCCGACATCATTGCCTTATCAAATGAACTTTCAGCCAGGGTGTCGTCGTGTTTGGCATACCCCTCTGTATCAGAGCTTTCAGCAAGTTCTGCCTCGTCACGCAAAATTTGTTGCGGTATTTGGCTAGTGCTCACATCATTTGAGCTTAAAATTGCATTTTCATGGCCGTGCACAGATTCAACGTCATCATCATTGAACGAGCTCTCATCGAGCGTGTCCTGCTCGGCTGTGGTGTTCTCTTCAGATCGTTCCCCATCGAGAGAAACCACGATCTGCTGCGAAACTAGCAAATCACGTTTCATGCATGAACTTATTACATCACCATGTTTAGCCAACATAGTATCACCAAACGATTTCTCGCCTAGTTCATCATCTACCACTGCCGAGTGTTTTTCCTCAGCCTCGTCACTAACAAACGAAGCTTCAAACTCATCGCCGCCACCACCTTCATTACCAAGATGCGGTTTCAACTGCTTACCAGAGTTCGCAAGGCTCTGCTCCAGCATCAGCCTCTCCACTTCATCCATGTCTTCGTCCTCGTCTCCGCCGCTGCTAAAGCCCGGCGAGCTCCACTTGGATCGAATCTTGGTCATCCCAATCGTGCGGTCGCCACCCGGCGTAAACCCATTATCAGAACTCCTATCCTGCTTCTTTATAATACTGCCAAACGCAGCATCAATGCTCGACCCTTCGTCTTCGAGATCAGACGTCGCTATGGAGGCAGCGCCTTGCTCCTCATAGCTTATTTCCTGCTCAGCATGCACAACATGTTCAGCGACCTCCATTTCCTCACAAATGTCAGGTTCATCATGACTTATTCCGCCAATCAAACCCTGTTCATCCACATTCACATCCACATGTTCAGAATTCGCACCTTCTTCCTCGTGACTCGATATTCCATCGTCCACAGGGTTCTCCTGCTCTTCGCCTTCGTGCTCCACATCGGGTTGATCCACGTCGTGCTTCTCCACCTCGTCCGCCGCCTCCGACGTCTCACTAAAGTAGTCGTCCCTCGCCTTTTCCAGCGCAAGCGCAATTGCAGCACCGTCCACGGACGAGTTCTGCGATGATGGCGGTTGCGGTACACCCTCTCGGCATTACCGACTGAGTTAGCCGAAGATGTGTTACTCTTAGGAACCTTAGCAGCCCCATCCGAGAAAGAGACGCTGATCCATCATGCAGATCCAGCACAGCTTCTCGTAACCGCGATTCCACCTTTCGAAGCTTCTCCACAATCTCAGGGGCAATAGAAGCGTACTTTTGCATCCACCGGAAGTCGTTAAGAAGATTTTCATCGCCACCCGTAGAGCCATGAGCCACCAGGAGCGCATTCAAGAATTCTGCGTTCGTCAAAACTTCCTGTTCAACTGATTTCACCTTGGCCAATTCACGTGTACTTTCGGTACGAACACGGGTCAACTTCTCCTCTTCATCGAAAACACTGGCGCGAAGCTCAGTCCATTCTAAGATTCCACAACACGCTGTCAGCTTCTGGTAAAGAGACTGCACCTCTCCCGTTAACGACACAATTTCCTGTCGAGTCGCGGTGAAGTCCTTCTCCAGCTTTGCGACGTTGTTCTCATCAGGCTGGAGAGCTGCAGTGCGGTCTTCGAGCTCTTTAAGCTGTTTGTGCATCTCATCCAGATCACGGAACTTGGCACTCTCAACCGACTGGATTTTCTTGCGGATCGCAGCAGCAGCCGCAGAGAACGACTTGTTCTCTTCACGGAGCTCCTCTAGCTCGCGCTCCTTTACTTCCGTTCGGCGCTGGTAAGAAACCTCGCGTTTTCGCGATCACGCTCCTCTACCTGAAGCTGACGCTCCAGCTGTCGCTTTTCGTCACGCAAAGAAGCCATCTCGTCACTAAACTCATCCGATCCCTTGGCCAGCACAGCAGACTTGTGATACTGCTCCTTCAGCTCGTCACGAAGTTGCTCCACAACAGATTCCAGCTCACGGATCTGTGTTTCGTGCTCCTTCACTTGGTTCTCGAGCTCCTGCGCAGTTGCGCTATCGGCAGCAGCTTGCTTCACAGTTAGGTCGTACTCAGCCTGGAGACGCTCTAATTCGTGGGCGGTACGACGGTGGGTTGCATACAGCGCATCAAGGTGGTGTGTAATGGCTGAGTCGTCATCACTCACGTCGGCATCCTCGGGCACCTCGTTATCTCCAGAAGCATTTGCGGCCTGCACCAGCTCCTCAAGAATGCGCTTGAGACGCGATTGCAGCTGCTGCTCACGGTTCTGAGAAGCCTTCAACGTCGTCGTCAACTCGCTCATCTGGTCGGTTAGTTCAGATCGAGAAGCTTCCAGCTCATTGCTCGCCTCAGCCTTCAGCGCCTTGATATCAGCATTCAGCTTGTCAATGATGTCCTCCAGCTCCTGCTCGCGAGAGCGTGAACTTTCGCGTTCCTGGTTAAGCTTTAGCGTGAGCGAGTCGATCTGGGCGACGTAGCGACCCTGCATTTCCTCTTGAGCCATGGCCATCTCGACGAGTTTCTGGCGGTTAGCCTCGTCTGACTGTTTTGCGTCCTTCAGCATCGCCTGGTTCTCCTCAAGCGAGGTCGACAGTTCGTGCAGCTCAGCACGGAGTTTGTCCACTTCGGACTGCATTTGACTCTTAATAGCAGCCAGCTGCTCCTCCTTTTCAGCAGACGCGCCACCAATGTTAGCCTCCATCTGAGAAATTTCTCCCTCCAGGCGCGCCTTCGTTTCTTTAAGCGTCAAAGTCTGAGCCGTGCACTCGTCAATCTTGCCACGGGCTTCCTTAATTTGATGAGTCAAAGTCGACACTTCACGCTGGTGCAATGCCTCTTGTTTCTCCATCTCGCTCTCGAGTTCAGCAATCTTTACCTTAGTCGCTTCGAGCTCGTTTTGGACACCCTCCAGCTCCGCTATCCGCTCTTCCAACTTTGACTTGATTGCCGAGAACTCGGTAGCGTGCTCAAGGCGCAGGTTAGTCTCCGTCTTCAGTACCACACGCTCGTGCTCAATCTGTGCACGCTGCATTTGCTCCAGCAAGTCATTCTTCTCGTCCTTCAGAGCAGTCAGCTCGTCCTCAAGCGCGTCGAGGTTGCTCTTCTCTACAACCGTCTCACGCAGAAGTCGCATCGCTTGCTCCTTGTCTGCAATTTGCTGCTTCAGTTCGCTGATCTTCTCGTCGTAGTCACTAGAAAGCTTTGTGATGGTGTCTTCCATAATCACCTTCTGGCTTTCCTTGGCCGCGTTGAATTCCTCACTCATTTCTTGAAGCTCCTGCTTCAATTCGTCCTTCTCGAGTTGGCTCTCCAGCAGCAGTTTTCTAGCTCATTACGCTCTTCCGTACTAGCCGCAGTAAGAGCTGCCTGCTTCTTCAACTCATCGCCATTCTGCAGTGCCTGCGCGACACGTTCCATTTCCTTCAGCTTCAGCTGAGCAATGAACAGTTCGTGCTCCTTAGTGGCCTTCACACGGCGAACCGTCTTAGCCTCACGCTTGGAAAGGTCCAACATCTTAGCGGATGCAGTCTCGATACGCTTCAGCGTCTTTGTCAGCAATCCAACCTGTGTCTGCTTGGCCTGAAGTTCAGACGACAACTGACGAATTCTCTTTTCCTTCTCAGCCTCAAGACCGCGAATCTGCTCGCGGACCTCTGCCACCTCCTTTTTCGACTTACGTACCAGTTCGTTCTTCTCCTCGTTTTCAGTCTTCTCGCGCGCGAGCAGTGCCTCCAACAGCGTGTTCTTTCCTTGGGCAACACCCATCAGCTTACTCTCCTCCTGCAACTTTTGCATGAGCTCTAGTCGCTGCGTCTCCTTCTGCTTCTCCGTCTCGGTCAAAGTTGATCGCAGTTCCTTTAGCCTAGCCTGGAACTGCTGTTCGTCACTAGCAAAACGGCGCTCCACGTCAGCCTTCGTGGTGGCAAGAGCTTCCAGCTCCGCCACCGAGCGCGCCAGGCGCTGTCGCAGCTTGTCGTTCTCTTCCTCTCTATCCACAGAACTGCGGTTGAGTCTCTGGCTAGCCTCTACCTTAACCTGGGTCATCGTCTCCTGCAACGTCTTTGTGGAGTCCTCCAGCTTCTTCTGCTTTCTGGCAAGCTCGGCAAGCTGGTCGTCAATCTTACTGGTCTTGTCCTTGTTGCTGTTTGCAATCTGCTCCAGTTTCTCCTCCATCGTTGCGGAAGCGCTACGCTGCTGGCTCAGCAGCGCCTTGTTTAGTTCCGCGCGAGCATCAGCCAATTCATCACGCAATGTCGTACTGGCCAACTTGGCGTCCTGAAGCTTCTTCTCCTGGCGGTCTAGTGCACCCGAAAGTTGAGCCAGCTCTTCCTTGCTCTGTGTTTGGGCATTCTGCAGCGGAAGGATGTCACTCTTGCGTAGTGCTGAGCTTTGCAGTCGCGTAATGTCGTCCGTCAAATCGCTCTTAAGCGCTGCCAGACTCTCCTGGCGCTGCGAGAGTGCCTGCTTCTCTAGGTTTTGCACCTTCTGCTCCATCTTCTCTGCCATGCGTGCAACATTCTGAGACATCCGGTCCTCCATCTCGCGGAACTCGCGGGTCAATCGAATGCTCAGCAGATTCTCGACAGCCTTCATGTCCACCAGACTGCCCATCTGACGATGCATCATGGTCACCTTATTCCAAACCTTCTCGATCGCCTGTTCATGCTTGGCACGTACACCCACGAGGGCTTCAACGTTGTCCTCCATAGTAGATATCTTCATGGTAGCGGATGAGAGCGACTTGACACGAGCGCCTAATTCCGACAACTCGCGGTCGGCACTCACTCTGCGACCCATCAGATCCGCACTGTGCTCTTCCAAGCGGGAAATTGCCGCGGCGTTGGCCTGCACATTAGCAATGACTTTCGGGTCTGCAACTGCACCAGCAGTAGACTGAGCGCCAGCGCTCACAGAGGTTAGCATCGCTTCCCGCAACTGCGACACCTGGGAGCTCAGGGACGACGTCTGCGTGGTCAAGCCCGATACATCCGTGCGCAGATCCGCGACTTTCTTGTCCACGCTGCTGTTGCGCGAAGCAAACTGCGTCTCCAGACTCTTCTTGATCTCGTCAATCACATGGGACGGAATGTCGCTAGGAATATCGCTCTCGGCCACGCGGATACGCGGCCCCATGCTCGCTCCGAGCGGTCGCGCGTGCGGCACGCGTCCAGTTGCGCCAACGCGTCGACTGAGACGCGACGACACGCTCCCCGTCATGGAGCGCGTCTCGTCCAGGTCGTAGCGCGGTCGCGCGCCCAGCTCCGGCATAGCCGGGCCGACGCCAGCAACTGCGCGATGTTGCTGCAGCATCGCGGCCGTCAAGCCGCCGCCGCCTGCAATGCCGACGTGCGGGCGACCCGAGGAGCTGGCCACGCTGCCGTGGCTCGAGTCCAGTCTCGCGCGCCCCAGGCCCTGGTTGCTGGACATGGAGCCCGTGTCGTCGTCCCCCTGACGTAGGCCTTGGGTCTGGCCGACGCTCGGGACGACACGGATCCTGAATCGTCGTCCCCTCGAATGTAAGCCTTGGGCCTGGCCGACGCTCTGGACGACACGGAGCCCGAGTCGTCGTCCCCTCGAATAAAAGCCTTGGGCCTGGCCGACGAGCGCGAGCTCACGGAGCCGGTGCCGTCGTCCCCCACGTACACCTTGGGCCTGGCCGAGGGCGGGAGCCCATGGAGCCAGCGTCGTCGTCCGCGCGCACGAAGGCCTTGGGCCTGGCCGAGGAGCGCGAGCCCATGGAGCCGGCGTCGTCGTCCGCGCGGATAAAGGCCCTGGGCCGCGCGGACGAGTGCGAGCCCATGGAGCTGGAGTCGTCCTCGCCGCGCACGAAGGCCTTGGGCCGGCCGGAGGAGCGGCTGCTGACGGAGCCGGCGTCATCGTTGGCGCCCACGTACGCGCGGGGCCGCGCCGACGAGTGCGACGAGATGGAGCCGAGGCCGAGCCGGAGCGCGCCAGCAAGGGCGGGCCGGCGGTCGTGGACACGTCGGGCGCGCGCACCTGCGGCTTGTCGCCGATCTTGCGCAGCAGCTTGAGGTTGTTGTTGGTCTTCTCGATGATCGAGGACAGGTCCGAGTCCCAGGCGCTCATGGCGACTGCGTGCGTATGGAGGCGCAATGCGTGCGGAATGGCCTGTGGTCGCGTTACTTCAGTTACTTCACGCTCTCTCGCTGCGGGGCGCCCTGTTAGTTGAGTAGTGCTGACCGCAACGGAAGAGGTGCGTTGACCAAGTTGGTGCCGCCGGTTCTCCCTGTCGACGGCAGCGGAAGTGGGGGAATGGACGGCCGTCGCGTTGCGCGGCCGGTCGCCGAACAGCCCTATCGACGGCCCGTACGTAGAGCAGCAGGCGAGGTTCAGCAGCTCAGCTGCCGGACGTCCATAGTGAGCGCCAGTCAAACCGGCCACCACCCGCAAGACGCGTGCTTTTGCACCTGCTCGGCAGACGAGGCGTGACTACTGTCCCTACCCCTAGGGTGCCGAATAAGCTCACGTGCTGCGAGAAAGGCCTGATCACCTCGGAAAGGGCCAAGCGCCTCATCATGGCCATGGCGATCTTCGGGCGCCGTCTTGGTTGCCTGACACCAGGTTCGCAGGCAGACCGATCTAACAAGTCGTGCACCTAAATACAAACGCACTGGTTTCTCGTCGATACGTGCCCAAAAGTCAGAAGTGGCAGTGAGTATTTTTCTCTTTCGAGCCACCGTCAACGCTACGACGCAGGTCATCGTCGAACAAATGCACAACACGCGCGATCTTGTCTTGTTGAGAGCGTGCGGTTGGCACAATCAGCGTTCAGGCCGACGAACTGCCAAAGCCACCTGGATTTCAGAGGACGAAGGTGTTGCGGCCGACTGGCTCAGGGCTCCTGAGCGTATTGGATATTTCACGTTTCGACGCTACCAGTAGTACGCGGTTTGTGTGGCGCTCTGATTATGCTTGATTGATGAGATGCGGAAGGTAGCCTCCATCTTCCGGGCCCTACAGCTAAATGCGAAAACCATACTTCCAACATCCATCCATCCAGCTTCTGATAATGCTGGCTACTTTCCTCAAGCACTAGCGCCGACTGTAAATTACGTCGGATATATAGTACAACACAGTCCATGCATGTCCACTCGACTTGTATATTTTTGCTGACTCACACGAAGCACAATTGCAGTGGGTTGTCACTCTATACAATCGAATCAAATGGCACTTACCACGATATAAGACATCTATATACTGTACATTGGTCCACAGCTAGCAATATCGGATAGAGTGGGGCATGAAGGCGGCGGCACTGCCAGGGATGGCAATAATTATATACGACAAGTACGATTTTGCTTGAGACTTACGTCTTGTATGTTAAAATGGCTCGAAATGGAAGGCAGCGCGCACTATTTCGAGTGACAGACTCCTACTGCACAACACCCAGCAACGAGCCACTACCCGATATTGGGCTGCGAGTTTGGGCAGGTGTTGGCACGAGACTGCTGCACAGATGTCGTGCTAGCCAAAGCATCCGACCGAGCTTTCATTCCAATCTATTATCATGCTGGCGTCCGTGCATGCTTGCGTCCTCGGGCCGAGGGTACAGCTGCAGCCGCTGCCAATTCAAATTCCTTCGAGCCAGGGAGCATTCCTTTAAGCGACGACGGCCTGCAGCAGCATAGTTCTGATCGTCACGTATGTATCCTCCGTTTTGACGCGCCGACGATCCACACTGTATTAGCGTTGCTAGGAGAGCAACTGCGGCATCTTGCTACAATGCTTCGTAGTGTGCTCTCTTATCAGATCGAACACGTTTTATCACAAATATCTTTATACATGTAACAGGAAAAGAAGAAAGAAAATATGTGTATCCACTTTTAAAATAATTTTGACATTATATTTTGATTTTGCTAAAAATCCTTTGAATATTTTGTATGCCACAGCGGAAGAAGTGCCTCAATTGCGGTTGTCCCAACGAGGGGGCGTCCTCGTCGAAGCCTCATTGCGACTCTGCCATCGCCCCAATAGTGAAAGCAAGTCAGTTGCCCGTTGAAAAGGGACGAGACTGAAATGCCGCGCGCTGATTGGACGACGCTGAAACGGAACCGCTGAAATGCAATTTGCAAGAGATGGGCATCGTGGGACTTTTGAACCTCGGCAAACGCATCCGCTATGCTTTTTCGCGTCAGATCTGTGACGTGTGCAGCTCGAGTCGCGCCGCGCCGCTGCAGCGCTGCCGGTACTGCTGGAAGTGCCTCTGCACACGCTGCCAGTGCGCGGGCGTCTGCATGGCGCAGTAGGACGCCAGCAGCGTGCGGCCGTCCGCGAGGAAGTAGCCCACCTGCCACAGCGCAGACGCAAACGCAGCGTGTCCCAACGTGAGCTCGGGTGATGGGTGGTGGCACTGCCGAGAGGCCAGACGCACGGCAACTCGAACTGGCCTCGCTGCTCCTCATCTTGACGAGCAATGCTTGCTGCTAACGTACTGACTTACCTCCATCATGCCCGCATCGCCGCCGCACTCGCTCAGTGCCACGGGGTAGTCCAGCACGCGCGCGAGCTCGTGCTCCTGCACCAGCGACGCCGGCGTGCTGCTGTCCTGTGTCTCCTCCGCGAACTGCACGGGCGTCGACTCGACTGTCGCCGCTGCAAGGCACAGCTCGCTCTCAGCCAGCGGGAACGCGGCGTGCAGCGTGTTGGCCAGCACGAGCTCGCCCGTGAGGTCGTATTCTGCCGGTGTCTCGAGGCGGGTGCCAACTGTGTACAGCGCGACGGCACACGGCGCGGTCATGGCGATGGGCGGGAGACCTTGCAAGAGGAGGCCACAGGGTCGGACCACGTCGGTGGCGAAGCTTTGGCGCCACGCTCGCGGGAGGTTGGACAGCAGCACGCACGCCTTGAGCCCGCAGAGTAGGAACAGCACTTCGCCAAAGAAGCACTGCCACACAAGTCAGTCCCACGATATCGGATCCCTTCCCGGTGCAACACGAGCGCTCGTTACCATTGCCTCGGGCTGCAGGTCGGACTGCGCAACGAACGCTCGCAACTCGCTGGTCGGGCGCAAGGCCCACCACCGGCTCTCCAGCTCGCGGAAGCGCTGGCACGCCCGCAGCGTCGCGCACATGCGGCGGTGGCCGACCTTCCAGTGCTCTCGCTGGCACGTCTTGGAGCAGTACGCCGTCCATTTGCACTGCGAACAGCGTGACAGCGACTTGCCCGCTGCTTGGCAGCATGAGCAAACGCCCGGCGCGTCGCTGTGAGCTGGTGTCATTGCGCTGTACATGTTATACTGCAGGCGAGTGCGCTCGGATGGTTGGTCTCCGCTGTGCAGCTCCTCGCAGGCAAGAGACGGTGCTTCAGTTTGTGAGACTCTTTCATGTGCGTCGCCGTTCCAGTAATCGACGCCTGCATGGCTGTTGAAGCTTCATCTCAAGACACATGCGGAAGTACGTTAACGCGATTCACGGAACTCGTCAGCAACAACATCAGTCAAGGAGGATCTACAATTTTTATGGGGTGAGTTCGTGTTGAATTATGAAAAGCGGGATCGAACCCGATGAGCTCAACCTTGCCACGGCTAAGTGACATAGTCTGAGCTGACCGAGCTGACGCCGGCCTAATAGTACGTGTTGACCTCGAGCCAGCCGGGGTAACGTATCATCTGGCCTGTGTCCTTGCGAATCACGCTGCGTGATGTCGAGCGCATGAGGAACTTGCGCGCTTCGTCAAATACGGCGAGAAAGATGGCGAAAGGTAGCGCTGGGAACCAGTGCACCAAGCGCATGCTCTTCGTGCCCAGCACCTTGTGTGTGAAGCCCGCGTAGGCAACCACGCCGCACAGCATGAACTCGAACATGAGCCCGAAATTGATCACGCTGTTGGACATGCCCTGCATCGCAATCGACAGGTACCGAGTCTTGCAAATCAAGACGTTGGACCATTGCATTTCCACAATTGCTACGAAGAACGCAGTCTGAGCAATGGACAACGCGCTGTACTGCATCATGCGCGACATGATGTTCACAAACGCTTTGCCATCGCTATCGCGGCGCGTGAAGCCAGCCCGGTAGTCCAGCAGGCACTGCTCTCCATCACACGGTTTGGAGCCGTCAGCATTCAGGATCATCTCGAAGCTCTTTCCCACCTTGTATGAGTCTGAGTCCGAGATTTGGAATGTGGCCGCAGTCATCTTGCCGTCTGCATCGACAACATTCGCCGTGAGACCACCAAAGGCATCACGAGCTCCTCCAAGTGCCGAGACCGCCCCGCCAGTTGCTGTGCTATCAATGATTGCCCACACACTCAACGGTTGAAAGGAGCTAAAGATCGCCAGCGAGATACTCTCCACAAGCCCCGGAAGGCCCGTCTGGATCACGTCGTAGTCAAACCACTCCTTGTCAAAAAATGACGAGCGGCGAGATGCCAGCGGGTAGTATGGGTAGTACTTATCGTTCATTGCTGCTTGCATGGATTGAAATGTGACCACTGGTGTCGACGTGTACTCGCCGTACGTGCTGGGTTTTGTGCGCTCATACCCTGCAGGCTTGTCAGACTCAGTCTCGAGATTCATTAAAGGAAATTGGCAATCGATGACCTTGCCACCTGCACTGGGATCATAGAAAATGTACGCGTCGAAGATGTTCCCACCGGTTGGAATGGTGTCGTTATACTCCTCTTGGCAATCAGGGGCGCCGTTTTCGTTGACGGCCAATTTTCCCAGAGGAAAAAGCTTCCCGTTATCCTTGTAAAACCCGCCAGCAGTGCAATAGTGGCCACCTTCTGTTTGACACCAAATGACTTGTTTCCCGAACCGATCATAATAACCAAGGTTGGGCAAAATCTTGGGTGCATAACCGAAGTCATTCATCACGGCCAAGAACGTGAACATCCCTCCACCCGCCTCAATGATACCAACCAATGCGTACGCGAAGAAGATAAGCTTCTTGGTGACAAGATGTTCTGTCTCCGCATTTCGTGGGGCACGCAGCATAATGTCGTTTTCTGCGCCTTCGTACGCCATAGCGATGGAAGGGATCATATCCGTACCAAGACAAATCAAAAGCATTAGCACAGTAGTAAGCGGTAGTGGCAATCGAACCGTGGCGTATAGCAAGAAGGGCACGAGCTCCGGAATGTTAGCAGCTAGGGCATAGGCGATAGACTTTTTCAGGTTGTCAAAGATGATGCGTCCTTCTTCAACTCCGCACACGATGGAAGCGAAATTATCGTCTAAAAGAATCATGTCGGCAGCCTCTTTCGATACAGCAGAGCCCATAATACCCATGGCGATACCAATGTCTGCCTTTTTCAAAGCTGGCGAGTCATTGACACCATCACCCGTCACTGCAACGATTTCCTTACGACGCTGGCAGTTCTCTACGATAATCAGCTTTTGCTGCGGAGACGTACGCGCAAACACGATCTGCTTGTGGTCCAGAATGCGATCCCATTCCTCCTCAGGGGTGTCCAAGCTGATTGTCCATCCAGGTACAACGATCGCCGGGGCGGTACCAGGGTCAATCCAACCGTTGTCTCCTAGCTGAAGCCCACGAGCGTTGTTTTCTTCCTCGATATCTTCGCATGTGGGTCCCCACAATATTCCGACCTTGTGTGCGATGGCCTTAGCTGTAATCGGGTGATCACCGGTGACCATGATCACACGAATGCCAGCAGTCTTGCATTTTGCCACAGCGATCGGCACTTCGGGGCGTGGCGGATCAATCAATGCCATCAAGCCAATGAAGCACAGCGGCTCCTCTACCTTCGGGTCAGGCTTCGGCACACTCTCGTAGTCCACATCCTTCTCGCCTAGCGGAAAGTTGGGGTTATCTGTGCTGAATTCGTAGTCGGGTTTGTAGATGTCAGGGTTTAGCACCTTCTGCGCAAAACCCAACACACGCATACCTTTCTTAGATAGTTCCAGTTGCGCGGCCTCTACTTCGGCAAGCCGCTCTGGGGTCATTTCAACTTCTTCGCCATTAATATACACAAACCCACAGCGCGCTGTAATTCGTTCGGGGGCACCCTTCATCACCATTAAAATCGGTTTGCTGTCATCATTTTCTTGCTTGTGTAGAGATAGCTGGTACTTATTCTTCGAGTTGAAAGGGACTTCTTTGATCTTTGCGTTTTCCTCACGATACTCAATGATATCTTTCTTGTCATGGCAGAACTTAATCATTGCAGACTCGGAAGCGTCACCAATCGTATCCCACGCCACTTTCTCCATGGTCGTTCCGTCTCCCATTGACACCGTTTCCTTGAACGGCTTGCGCTTTCCGCGGGTGGTTAGTCCGTCGGGACCCACCGCTTTCTCATACTTCGAGTCCTCGTCAAACACTGCATTATTGCACAGCGTCGCACAGCGTTGCAGTGCCGTGAATGACGGAGAATTGAGGTCGTAGTTCCCAATTGGAGTAATAGAACACTCTGCATCAAATATCTTGTTGTCATACACAACATGAGCAACAGTCATGACGTTCTGGGTAAGCGTGCCGGTCTTATCCGAGCAAATGCAGCTCGTGGAGCCTAGTGTCTCCACACCCTCCAGGTTTTTGACCAGCACTGATTTGTGCGCCATGCGGTTCGCAGCAAGACTCAAGCAAACCGTCACCGTTGCCAAAAGACCTTCAGGAACATTTGCCACGATAATACCAATCATGAACACGATGTTCGTGACAATGTCGGTTTTGAGGAAAATGCCAATGATGAAAAAGATGACACCGATAACCACAGCCACAACAGCAATAATGTGAACGAAGTGATTGAGCTCGCGTGCGATGGGAGTCATGTTTTGGCCAGTTGAAGTCGCTAACTTTGCGATACGCCCCATGACGGTCTTGTCACCCACCCGGACTACAACACCTTTGCCCGACCCTTGTGGAATGAACGTGCCGAAAAAGCACATATTCTTAGTTTCCAGCGGGTTTTCATCTGTGCAATCGACAACACGCTTCAGCGGCTCCGGTTCGCCGGTTAGACATGAGTTGTCGACGGTCAGGTCATCGGAGCATTCTAGCACGCGAATGTCAGCGGGCACTTTGTCGCCGCCTTTCAGAAGGATGATATCTCCACGAACAAGCTGGGTGGCCTCGATTTTCTGCGACTTTCCTTCACGGATCACAGTTGTGACCGTCGGCATCATCTGTTTAAATGACTCCATAAGGTTGGATGACTTGGCGTTCTCGAAGTACGAGAACGTGCCGGTGATGAAAACGACCAAAAACAGCACGATGCCAAGGTACATGTTGTTGGGATCGCCTTGTAGCCCATAGATGATCATACACAAGGCACCACCGACCCACAGCAGCATACTGAACAGACCTGTCAGTTCACGGATGTATTTGACGATCGCCGGCGTTTGTCTTGGTGGCGTCAAGCGGTTTAAGCCTTCTGCCTCTTGGCGCTCTCCGACGCCGTGATTCGTCATACCCTAAATGTAAAGTCACAGCAAATAGAGGAATCACTGTTAGTATGTGGTCTTGACTTTGATACAACCTGTGAAAGACATACGTTCACGAGGTCCGAACCAAGATCCGCGAAGATCTCAGCGGGGCTCTGCTTGTGCTCCTCCATCACGAGCTCGCGCTTGGCGTCATCCTTATCGTCCTTTCCCTTGTTGGCTCGGCTCCTTCGGCCTTGCTGCCGTAGACGCATCTCGGTTGACACGGCGACAATGTCCGCCGACGACAGCCGAGGATGCGAATCACGGCTAGTTGATCCCGGCATGGTGAACTAGGGCTCGGTCACTCTCGTCCTGCAGCTTGTGTCTGTCCGTCTTTCTCGCCGACCGCTCGAGCTTGAAAGTGAAAGTGACGTTTGAGGGGTGCAGGGCTTGGATCGCTTTCGGCTTGCATGCTACCGAGAGCACTTCAGCTCAAAGCGACGGTCGTTTCGTTTGCGGCGACCTTTCCTCCATCCGTTTTCAAAATGCTCCGCGATCTGCTCGCCAAAAATGGCGCAGGATGAGCGCTGGCAGTGCGTCACCGTCATGGGACATCGACCAACAAGCCAACTGTCGGCGCCCCCACTCAGCCCTCGCGCCCTGCTCAGGACAAGCCCCAGTTGTCTCCAGTTATCATCCAAATTTACGAAAGGGAACAAATCGGGGAGTGCAATGAGCGCCAAAACCACGGAAACGGTCGATAGCGATTGAAAGCTGATCGGTGAGCGCATCAACGCAGCATGACGAGACCTTGGCGCAAAGAGCGATGTGGCTGTCTGTCGCCAGACGCACAAAATGATGCTGCAATTCAAATCGACACCTTATGTGGTGTCACCACCTGCTCGTGTTGTACTTCCGGCAAAACGTTTTGGCCGCGAAAACCGTTTTGTATGGCATTTCGCAGATAAAATCGACGATTCTGTCTGACAAAATTCTTTGGCTCCCAGGTTACGCAAATCAATCCTGCATTTGGGTGTTTTCCCCTGATTTAGACTCACCTTTTAGGTGTCGCACATAGTTTTCGACTTCGCGCCATCTTTTCAAACGGCAAACTTCAACGCATTCCGCACCCGCCGACGCTCCTACTGAGACCCAACCGCACTCATCTGTGGTGACGCTGACACCGCCCACCAGCTTCTTCAGTACCCGTTGCCTCGCCGACACTATAGGCCTGCCTGCCAGATCCAACAGGTCGCATCGCTGTAAGGTATGAACGTCAGCTACAAGAGGATTGAGCGGGGCTAATTTTTCCCCTATTGCTACAGCTACCATGGGCAGACCAAGGCTACCCGTGTGGGATAATTTCGACGGCTTTGAAGAGTCGAAGGACGCGCACTGTAAACGCTGCCACGAGATGATCCCTAACGCAAAAGTGGAGACATCCGAGTGGAGTCCGAGAGAGACGGAGCTATCTAGATGCCACCGAGGAGGAACAGCAGCGCAAAAAGCGTCGCACAAGCATCGACCCTACGTCTTCGGCGATGATGATGCTGAAGGACCATTGACTCAAGAAGAATTTAACAAGATGATCTGCAACCTCATCATCAACACCGGGACTCAATTTCGTATCGTTGAAGAAGATACATTTCGCGACGCAACGTTAAAGGGTCGGGGTCCTGGGCTGAAGATGCCGTCGCGGAAGCTAGTTTCTGGGCGTCTTCTTATTGAAGCTTTTGATGAAGAGAAGGCGAAGTTAGTGGAAGCACTTCGCGGTCTACCGTATGTCGCGATCACAGCTGATAGTGCTACGTCCACTAGCCATCAGAAGAAAATTAATGCTGTGCTGACGGCGCCAAATATGAACCCAAAGCTGTGGAAATCTGTAGCGACGGGCGCGGATTCGCACACTGGTGAATACATCGCGGACTTTATACTTGGAGTGGCGGATGAGATAGAGGAAGCGGTTGGTAAGAATGGTTTTGTCACGGGCGCAGTTACGGACAACGCTAAGGCGACGGTAAAAGCTTGGGAAATTCTAGAATCAAAAGGATTGATATGTGCCGGCTGCGGAGCTCACACGATGAACTTGCTACTGCAAGACATTGCTGGGAATCGACGCCGAGAGCGACGAATAGGATTATGACCAACAATACGAAGAGGTGAAGATGAACACGACGATGAAGACGAAGATGAAGACGAAGTTGCAGCATCTCAGGATTAGTTCGCATGTGCATGTTACTCGCCGCTGGTTTTTAGGCCCCAGCTCTACCTCTAAATTAACGTTATTTGGCACGCACTCGATGTATACCTCGCTCTGGTACTGTTTCCTTGCCATCTGCGTGCTGGTATGCGGTTTTCGATCGTCCTCCACAATTGCGGATCCCGTTTTGTTTTGCCGCGGATTAATCCGGATAAATCGGATGAAATCAAACAATTTATCCGATTTTGCCGCGGCAAAACCAACACTACCACCTACTCTGATCACTTGAAAAGAGACTCCAGCACTCCACTCATTGCTGCTAAAAATTGCTCACCGAACTCGTCGTCTGAAAATCGCAAGGACGACTTGCGTGCGGCAGCCCGCATCTCGGTCGATTCTGACGGCGATAGGTCCAGCAACGCCAGCATCTTGTCGGCATACTCTTCAGCGGTGAGAGCCAGATAGCCCGTTCCAGGCTTCACAATATCGGCCTTAGGGCCCCCTGAGTTATTGGCCACAACGAGCATACCTGCAGCCATCATCTCCACGTTGCTGATACCGAAGTGCTCATTGTACATGGTGTGTACACCGATGGAGCTCTTTGCTAGATATCGCTTTAGCTCGGGAAAGCTTGCATTCACCACAAAATCCACGCGGTCAGCGACGCCTAGCTTTGCAGCTTCCTGTTTCAACGTCTCCACACGAGCCTCGTCATCGGCATTGCGGCAGCTTCAAGCAGTACAAGCCGGAAGTCGCGGTACTTCGTCTGCATCTTATCTGCGTACTTAGTGAGCAGCACTTGACAGGCTTGCAATTGCAGAAGCTGGTTCTTCTCCGGCCGGAACTGCGAGACCGAAAGCGCCAACGGCTCGCGATTCGCCAGGCTAAAGTTCATGTATTCCTGCATGGCGCCGCACGGCGGGTAGACAATCACCGGTGCCTTTCCCCACAGCTGCTTAATGTGGTTGTACGTCCACGTGGAGTTGACCATGGCTACATCTGTGCAGTACTTCCCCACCAAGCTGTACGCACCTGCAAAGATGCGGTAGTAAATGTACTTGGCCGTTGATCGCGACGAACTGGCCGCAATAGCCGCATCATTGTTGAAACCAGCGTCTCGCTGCTGGACCTTGGCGATCATGTCCGTGGAGATCATCGGGTAGTGCACATAGGCCACCACCGTGCACGCGTACACCAGACGGGCGATGACGTAGGCGAATGGACAGCCCGTCGTGTCGACGAAGACCTGCGGATAGACCCCCTGCCTGGCGCTCGCTTCCAGGGCCTCCAGCGCCAGCCGGACGTGCGCTACGCCCTGCCAGAAGAGCGTGAAGCTCGGGTAGCGACTGGGCTCGAGGATCTCGCGGCTTGGCAGCGGCATGAGCGTCACGTTGAGGTCCACGCGACTGCTCTTGAGCTGCGGCAGGTTGAACTCCTCGGCGCCGCGCCGCACGAGCTCCGCGGCCGAGAGTCCGTCGTCGCCCGCGTACAGCGCCAGCTGCAGGTCGTACGTGGCGCCGTTCTTGGCGGCAAGGGCCTTGAAGTGGGCCACGAGCGCCAGCAGTACGCAGTACAGCACGCGCTCACCGCCGCCGCCGCCGTTCGCGTACGGGTGGAAGACGCCGATGGTGACGGTCGTAGGAGCCTGCGTGGAGGCTTCGCAGCGAGCTCGGACGATGGCGCGGCGCTTGGAGAGCACGGCGAGCGCCGCCAGGAGCAGCGGCGACAGCAACAGCAGCAGCAGGAGCAGCATCTTAACGCGGAATGGCCACGGAATTGCCACAAGGTTGCAGCGCTGGTACAGTGTACCGCCTTGATTTGACGGGCGCGTCACGCCCGGGGTTGGGTTTGGAACGACCTTCCCGCGACATGTTTTCTTCGTGTGGTTGAGACGACCTTCGCGCCACAAACGCATCGCCGTCTGCCTGTTGCGTCGAGGGCGGAAGGAGCAGTCGTCATCTGCAGAGTCAAGCAGACGCGCAGTCTCGGCTCGTCTCTTCCTTACGCCGAGAGTCTCGGTGCGAACACGACTTATCGCCGGGCAGTTCTGAATCGCAGGAGCAGCCAGCACCCTCGCTTCCCGCTTCCAATATAATAATCGGCTGGCCGTGACAGTCCCCCACTCGCTTCGTCTCTTCTGTCTCCAGCATTCACAGGTCGCAATGGAGAAGAAGACGGTCTCGTCGCGGCACCGCCGACTCAGCAGCCGCCACCGCCGCCACTCGCAGTCCATGGTGCACTGGAGCTGGCTGCATGCCACAGCCTACTCGTCCGCCATCGTGGCGTCCGTGGCCTACATGCACAACCAGCTCACGCTGTACTTCAAGAGCCTGGACGCGCAGCAGGTCAACGACGAGCTGCTCTACAACCTCGCCACGGTCGCCACCGTGGGCAGCGAGCGGCTGGAAGGCCTTCACCTCGTGCTGTCGCAGCTCGCGTCCAAGCTGCGCTGGCTGCTGGTGATGCTGTCGCTCGCGGTCTGGTTCGGCACGCTCGTGCTCTCGCGGCGGTACCAACTGCACTCTCCGCTGCGGCGCGTGGCCAAGCGGCTTGGCAGCTACGTGGAGAAGCTCCGCGACTTAAAGCGAAGACATACGAGGACCAAGCCCACCCATGGCCAGCACCACAAGTTGACGACCAGCAGCTGGAACCAACTCGACAGCGATTTGGAAATCGACGAGAACGACTTGCTCATCGTGTCGTCGTTGTCGCCTGAGCCGCGCATCCAGACTGGTGTCGGAAAGCTGGATCGTGACGGCGAGGATGGACACGGCCGGATTCGAACGGAGACGGAAGACAGGGGCGAAGGGAAGGTCGTGCGCACCAACAGCAAGGGCAATCTGGGCGGCAAAATCGTGCTTCATCCACGAGAAGGCGCCCGCGGCGGCGACACCAAAGCAACCAGATCATCTCGGACGATCCGTATGTGAGTCGTTTCCACTTTCAGATCCAGTACGATCCTATGGAGAAGGAGTACTATCTCCAGGATCTTGGCAGTACGACCGGAACTTTCGTGTTCCTTAAGCCAGACGCACCGAAGCGTCTGCACGTGGACGACCGTGTCAAGATTGGTGACACGGAATTTGAAGTGACGGCGATCGACGAGAACATCACAACGGGAATGCCGTTCTTGCGTCTTCGCTTCACAGATGGCCCACTCACCGGCATCTGCCAGACCATCGGAAAGACGTCCGTGACGTTGGGCCGCCACTCGAGCAACGCTCTGTGCATCACCGAAGACGACTCCATCTCGGGCCGACACAGCGTGATCTCGTACTTTGGCAACGGTTTTTACATCACCGATCTCCACAGCACGAACGGCACTGCCGTTCGTCTCAGCGCCAGCGCCAAGAAGAGCCGAAGGCGCTATTTCTTGCACGGCGATGTTTTTGGTGTGGGCTCCAACCGGTTCATGGTGGAGTACTCGCACCAGCTAGCTGCCCAGCGTCGACTCGCCCAGCTCATGAGGAAGGCTCAGGAGGAGGACGACGCTGCGGCTGCAGCAGCCCAGGGATGCTAGGCCATAGGTGAATATTTAACTTTGCAAACATAGAGATCCGGGTAAATGCAGCGATGTCGTTTATCTATTTATTTGGCGTGTGTGCGCACTGCGGAGCGCTTGCACCCTGCACATCAGGCCCTCCGAAAATGGCTTTGCAAAGCCATTTTCAGCCGTCACCGCAATTAGTTGGACCTACCTGACAAAAAAAATACGCGAGACCTTCCTAACCCTATCATAATCTTTCATCTGTTTTTTTAGATTTACCTAAAGACATATGTAATTAAATTACAGTGACATCGCTGTGTCATGGCCGCAAAGGAGTAAACTACCCAAAAGGAAATGTCTACACCTTTGCCCGGTCAAACAGAGAATATTCTCAAGCAAAATGATACCATATATTTCGCTTATCGTAATTATTTGGTCGAGCTCAGGAAATCACCATCGAACCAGATAATAGTTGCAGCCAATCGAAGACTCGAGCTGCTCCCGCCTAAACTTTGGTGCCGCACGCGAAGTGAGTGGTGAGCACGCGCTCGCGCCAAAACGCGTCCAAGCTGTAGCGAAGAGCGCCCCCTCCTATCCAAGTCAAGGAGATCACAATCTGATCTTCCTCCTTCTGTCCAAGACTCCACACACACCCCAGCGATGTCCCACCAGGCCTCCCTTGCAAAACACTCGCCAGCTGAAAAGCTCCGTGTCCTCGATGCCTACCGGGCCGGTCGTGCTGACTGGCTTGCGGTGGCTGCGAGTAACGGCATCTCGCGGCCTGTGGCCTACCGCACCGTTGCCAGTGGTCGTGTCGAAGATCTACCTCGCGGTGGCGCTCGTGGCAGCGTAGTGAAAGATCAAGACACAGCTCGAGAGATACCTGGACGAGAACTGCACTTTCACGCTGGATACGATGCGTACCATGCTCGCCTTCGACATGCACGTGCAGGTGTCCACTTCTACCATTAGTCGCCACCTTCTGGGCATGATGAACACGGTCAAGCAGACCCGCATCGAGCCCATGACGTGCAACAACCTGGTGAACAAGACAAAACGCCAGACCTTCGCCAAGGCGTTGAAGAAACACCAGCAAGAAGGGGACTGCATCGTGTACTCGACGAGACGAACTACAACGTATACTGCAAGAGGGGACGCGGTCGAGCGAAGAAGGGCAAGCGTGCTACGCTGGTGTTGCCCCCGTCCAAGGGCGCCAATCTCCAAGTACAGTGCGCAGTTAACTCTGACATGGGCGTGGTGCCCTACAAGCTGGAAAAGGGGAGCATCCGCATGGAGCAAAACTCTTCATTCATCGACGACATCTACAGAACGGTCAAGTCGTCGCCCATCTTCAACGAGAACTACGCGAGCAAGAACGTCGTGGTCGTCCTGGACAACGCCCCCGCGCACCGCCAAACGGAGCAGCGCGTGACCTCTCACGATGACCTTGTTCTGTTGCGCCTCGCTCCATACTCGCCGATGTGCAACCCTATCGAGGGTTGCTTCTCGGTGCTGAAAGCGCACATCAAGCATCACCTGGCACTCGACCGGGCGGAGATCTGTGACCGCAGTATCATGGTGGACGACAACGGCAACCCCTGACCATCAAGGAGCGCACGACGCGCTTTTTGGAGCGTGCTGCTCACGCCAGCTTGAAGTTCATCACGCCAACTGTGGTGACCAAGATGGAGCTCCATGCCCGTGACTCCGTGAATGCGGCGGAGGCGATGGAATACATGGTGTACGGTTCGTAGGCGAGGTCCTGCACTCTATGCCTGCTCACTTTGGACAAAACCATTCTCTGATTCATTGATGATTAGAGAGCTGTAGCGTAATATTTGCAAAAACAAATATAACTTTATTGCTTTGCTTGAGAATATTCTCTGTTTGACCGGGCAAAGGTGTAAAACTCGTATGGTACCAGAAATTGTGTGTTGTACCGAAACGCTAGTGAGCTTTGAAACGCGAGCAAGACGCTGAAACACGAATTTCAAAGCAAACAGTCTCTGAGTCAACATGACGCAAATATGTACTGAATGTATTATTCGAGCTGCCCCTTCCTCATCTTCAAAACTCGGCGGAATCCTGTGCGCACAGTCGCAGATAGCGTAGACGAAAGTACTGCTCCATTTCGTAGCACTTACTGCTCCACATATGACCAGTTATCATTGACTCCAGGAAAATAGCCACCACACGCCGCATGAGTGACCATCTTGTTGCTTGCACTCCTCCCAGCGGACGAATTTCACAGTTAATTGCCCATTCAGTTGAGGGATCACAACATCTCTCAAAGATTTCTCCAATGTCTTGTATCTTGTCTTGGCCTGCTGCGGGTCAAACAACGTGCATGTTGCTGGATCCAACGTCAAGTCAATATAGAATGCCATCCAGTGGTACCCTCCACAATTCACTACGCCAATCTGTCGCTTTACAGAAGAGTGGAATGCACCAGTCGTGGCTGCAGCATTCCGTTGTTTCTTCAAGTCTTTGAATGGATACCAGTCTGGGCCAATAAACCCAACTTGCTTTGGGGCATACGCTCGTGCCAACCAAATCAGTCCAGCTAGTAAGCATTGTGACTCCAACCAATGACTCTGACGAAACCTGAGGAGGCGAGCTCCTTCGACCTCTTCCCCGGCAATGGTGTATTTGTTTAGCGTCATATGCTCGACGGTGTCTTTAAACAATAGCTGCAACATAGCAAAACAATATCCGGTATGATGTTAGCACATTTGTTACCGGACGCGCTGTGATTGGTACCGGATGATACGTACGCACCTTGGGGAAGGAAACACATTCATCAAACGGCGGTCTGACACCAGAGGACGGAATTGATGGATTTTCGACCCATTGCAGCGTTTCCCGGACTAAAGGCATCGATACCCTCGCGTTGACCACACAAACCATAGCTTGCAACTGCTCCACCGTAGTGTAGCCAAACTCATCCCATCGAGCAAGATACACTGCGTCTCCATCTTCACCAGCGATCTTCATATCAATCTCTGCTATTGCTGCTGCAAATGCTCGTCGGGGGAGTATTTTTGAAGGCTGGGGGAGTGGTTGTCCAACGTTCATTCTTTGAATCGTGTAGCTGCCGGGAACCAGCACTTCCTCCATGGGTAGAAGCTCAACCTGCAATACGAACATCATCCATATCGTGAGAAGACAAGAAAAGCGTAAGTTGCAGCCCGCCCTTGTACACGTACCATTTAGCAGCATCAGCGAAACAGTATTTCTGTGCCAGAAGCAAATGAACCTCATCCAGCTTGGGCAGACAATTCATCTTCTGCAGCCAGCAATTTAGCGCGGCGGCGAACGCTCTGCAGCGTTCGTGATTTCTGGGTCTTTTCTCTTTTGACGAGCAGCTTGAGACCTCTTAGCAGCTTGCGAGAATCGAATCTTCGTCTCTTTTTCGGAGCGTCTTCCTGTTTGATTTCCGCAGACAACGGTGACGTGCCTTTCTCCTGCCTTGGCTTTTTAGATTTGATCTCGGACGTTTGACTCTCAATCACTGCTAAGATATCAGCAAACTTGCGTACCTGGCCAGTACGACAAAGTTCCTGGACTGTCCGAAGCAGTGACAAGGTTGACCTGTAGTCCTCGGCACTCTGGTCAGCCATAATACCTCCTAGCTGCTGGCATACTAAACGTGCCTCGCTGAATTTTTGATCGCGCGTTAGTGATCGGCTTGAATTATCACCTTGTTTGACAGAACGAAGTCGTCCTCTGAAATCAACATGCCCGGTCGATATGTCGTTAGCAGGAGAAAACAGCGACCAGCGTACTGTATAAAATTTTGGTGGGGGATGGCAGACTCGTATGACTGGCGATGACGAAAGAAAATTACATGTCTGCACGGCAACAGCAAAGTCGTCATGAACGCACAGCTGCACTGAAAAGTTTCCAATCAGCTGTCAGAAATCTCGTACAAAACGACACCGTAAAACTATCATTTTTATACCAAACGGTACCGGTCACACAATATCGCACCGAATTAGCTTACCTTCGTATTCACGACATACACGGTGTGCTCGTCTCCTTCGCTTGACTTTCTCAGCTCTGCTCTTGTATCCTCGACCGTCATCTCGTACGTGGCATCAGCACCGCAAGCAAACTTGTACTGCTCTCTGACGAGGTTATACGCGTGGGGACTCAATTGGACAGCCAACGTAAGAAGTTCTGGGTCAGTCGCGTCTTGTGCTACAGGCGTCTGACGGGTTCCCAAGCACTGGAACTCCTTCATGTATTTCTCTTGTGACCATTCTTGGAGCATAATCAATGTCCCGATTAACTCGTCAATGGTATCCTCCCGGTTTACCACCTGCTTGATCTTGCCCCACCCGCTTTCAATGCGGTTGTTAGTGTGATTGCCAAGGTAGGAGTATGTTGTCACGGTGACAGTCAACCCATTCCTCCTTGCACGTCTCCCAGTTGGCGTCGAAATATTCGTAAAAGGGATCCTTCTTGTCGTATCCCAGCGATCGCTGCATGTCGTCTCGGTAAATGCTGTAAGCTCGCGCACTTTCAGCCTTCATCATTAGCTGCAGAGCACTGACAATCTCTTTTTGTCATTCGCAGCACGGCGGCATCGAGATCCAACCTACATGTTCATTATTCAAATAGCACACGCATACTAAAGCGCACGAAAAGTGACGAGATACCTGGCGACGGAGATAGTCAATCACGTGAAATTGACAAAGTATTTGTCGAGCTTCAGGAAACGCATCGGCCAGCACATCCTTCTCCTTGACGTCTTTGTCCGTTACCACAACACGAATATTCACCCATGCTGGATTTGTTTTCTTGAACTCATCCACGCAAAACAGCAAGTTCTCTTTCGTCTCGCTTTCAACTATAGAGTGCTGAACAAATTGGCCCTAAACCAAAATTAAAAACACTTGTTAGGGAGCTTCCGGTATACTATTCGGTATTGCACAACATGATACAAAATCTCCTCTTACCTTTTCGAAAACGTCGTTCACGAGGATACTGAACAGTTTGTAGTAGTTCCTGTTCGTTCCGTGCGTAGTATCGATCAGCACTACCTCAGGAAACGCTTTGAAAAGTCGCTTTTGGCTAGCCGTCTGAAAGCAAACGGCATGAACCAGTCCCGATGAGTTGTTCGAAGATATAGCTGTCGAGTTGCCAGGACTCTCACAAAATCACTCAGGAGCTCCATGGTTCTTTCTTCGTCGGTCTTCCCCGATCGCCGCTCGCGCTTTTGAGCTGCTATCAGATTATGCACGTCTCGTAGATCCATACTTTTACCTAGTAGAATATAATGTCAGTATCATTGCAATATGAAACCAAACAAAATAACTTACCAGTTTCCTCACGCAAATGCTGCAAGATTCCCTTCGCAGACGCCCCAGCTATACTCATCGTATTCACGCGCAGCAGAACGTCCGGGTCCGTAATGCGTCGATTCTCCGAGTAGTACCGGAACAATTCTTCGCTACGCAGGTGGTTATGCGACCCTCCCACGATACGTTCACCTTCCAGCTTCCCTTGTGTCGCGCCGGGACAGTGCTTTCACCTTGGCGCGGCAGGCCATGTATCGAATAATCCGTCGCTGACGTTTTCCCTTGCCCTTTTTGGGTGGCTGATGCCGTGAGTGCACAATAGAGTCATTGAATAGAACGGCAAACCTGTGGGCAGCATTTGTGGATCGTTTTTGGGGACACCACGCTCCTCCAGCTTACTGTTTCTCACAGCCGAACTATAGGACGTCCGCCTCGCCAAATGCTGATTCGTCTTCTTGCTGTGTTCCTGCAGTGCCGAGAAAAATCATCCCAAGTATCGAAAACGCGCGCGAACCCATCCATGAAAGCGCCGTCGTCTTCCACTACTTGACCTCGAGAAGACTCGAGGGCTGCGATTGCTGCATCTTCCGAGCTGTCTTCAACATCATCCGGTATTGTAGCCCCTAGTGCGGTACCGAACTTCTGCCTGGCTTGTACCGTTTTACACTTTCCACTTGGCTTTTCAACCGGCTCCGGTACTACTTCGACTGGAGTGATACCGGATTGCTCATCATCCGGTACTGTGTTCCGCTCGTCCTCCGAGCGAGCAAAGCAGCCAGTGTAGTCGGTAGTCATAAGATCATGCATCTCAGCGGCAAGCTCGCGTTGAGCCGAGGGCAGCGATAGACAGCTGTCTTCTTCATCTTCTTCCTCGTAGCTGTCTGGGTTGTACTCTTCCTCAGACACGGCCGCCTCATCACTTGAACTATCCGAGAGAGCCATCCGGGCCCGGGCAATTGCAGATGCCAATCGCTTCTAGCGAGGTTCTGACTGCTCTTGTGTCATCGCGTTGCCGTCCAAGTCTTGACCTCGTGCAACACCTCGCTTCAAGCTGATGCAATGTATCGACCTCGCTGTCGCCGCGGTGGAATCTCTCTGCCCAGCACAGGCCACCTCCGCGACAGGCAGGCCGATGTCTGCCGACGCTTTCGCTTTGTGATGAATCCCGACGGGAGACGGTTGAGTCGGACCTGAATCGCTCCCTTCTGGCTGTAGAAAGCACGTATACTCGCGTTTAGCAACGGCACGTGCCAACGACTACACTCAGAGCACTAACGAACCGTATCTGTGACTTCGGAGAGGTTTCCGTTCTGCCGTAGCTCCATCCGTAGTGCCGCTGCCTTCTTCACCACTGCTGCCGTCTTCACCACCTTAGCTTTCTCCTCCTCTCGTTTGGATTGTGCTGAACCAATGCTTGAAATCTCTAAATTTCGAGATTCATTTCTTACGGTAAAGTAAGCTACAATCGTCCTTTATATGAACATGCACGCCATGATTTGCATTGCAACTGTCGTGATAATTATACCGGAGCAAAGAGTATATTGGTACCGTACCTACATTTTGCTGTACCGGTACCCGGTGAATATATCCCCACCCCAATAAGTTAGGACTTAGAGACACTGGATAGTGAAGAGGCCACTATTAAGCGTATACACCAAAGACCGATCTTTTGTTCGCGAGATTACAGTGCAGAGGAACCCTCAATTGTTATAGCGTCAGGAACGGCAAAATTATTCCAATTTCAGGGTATTCCTATCTCAGGGGTGTACCATTTTGGTGGTACCATAACTATGTGCATCAGCCATTCATCCTGCAAAGCACATATTAGCACCAGCCAAAACAATTGTTGTAGGAGCTCACAAAGCGCGCGCGTGCGCGCGGAACAGCTCTGGATTTTACGATGAAGCTCCGACCTGAAGTTTACCTAGAAAGGCAGACGGTTGGCTTGAAGCCATCGAACACGGTGGAGATGGCCTAATGTGTATTTGCCTAACAGACTAAAAACAGTTCGCGCACTTGCACGTATCGATTACGTACTCCGGTCCTTAGTCGAAGGCAACCTTTTCCCTGCGCAGGTGCAGCGGAAAAGGTTGCCGTATTGTCTGCCAGCGTGCTGGCGACTATGGTGAAATACATGAGATGATCCAGGGTTAACTAATGTGAGCTCGGCCATGGTTGTCACTCGTGTTCAGAGGTTCGGATTACAGTACCGTCGAATGCCAATGAATTTGCATCAAGCGGACAAAAAATGGATTAGCCGGACAAAATAAATCCATTGTGCCAAGGGTCAGAAAAAGGATTGGGCCAAAATGATGCATTGCTCTACAGCCCTGAAAAGATCGATCAGGCTGCGTGTCTATTTCAGATTGATGGAGCTTCAACACATTTGAGATCCCTGCGCGGGAGGAAGAACGCCATGCCGAGAGGAAGACCAAGCGAGCTCCCGTCGCGGCATCCGCTCAGACGCTGCCGTGGCGGTGGGCCCCGCGCTGGAAGATGCTCACCCATACTCTTGGCAAGCTGCACGCGCAATTGTGAGACGTAAATGACAGACAGCGAAGCAGGATGAGGCCGTGCGACTGGCGCCGACAGGTTGTGGGGCTTTATGGGCGAGGCCAGCCACGTCGGCGACGGTGAAAAGTGCTCTTACATCTAGATATGCTGGAGTAGGTACGTAGATGCTCAAGACTGACGGCGGATGTGTTCCGAATGCTCTGCGACGCGACATGGGCAGAGAGGAACACGACTACGACGAAATCAAATTGTATTTGTAGGCAAAAATAAAAGTAAGATTGATAAAATCTGTATGTTGCTTGCACAAAAATACCGAACGCAAAAGTGGACAAAATGATCCATCCCATGACCCTGGCACAATGGATTTATTTTGTCCGGCTGATCCATTTTTTGTCCGCTTGATGCAAATTGATTGGCATTCGACGGTAGCGAAAAAGCGTGTACCAGTATTGCTGATACTTAGGGGTGGTCGCGTCGTCTTCAGTTGGAGATCTCCAGCACATATTTACCTCTGATCTCCATGTACGCTGGTCGCGTTGTCTCCAGGAACAGCCAGATGGCAAATTAGCAATAAATGCAAAAGAAGCCCCTTTTAAGAAAATAATTTGAGTAGGTGGCCCACTTCCAAACTTTCGCCATGACGAGGAACAATTCGCGCAGGCAAGGGCTTCCGCCTCCCACAGACCACTTAAGACCGCAATCGTCGTCCATGGTTGAACTCCTGCAGGCCCCGCTCCCTTCTGCTGCATCCCAAGTAAGCTCTCCTGACACAGAGACACCGGAAACCCCAGAGCAGCCGCTCTACACGACGTCCGACTCGCTCAGGGGGTGGTGCACCCAAGGAGAGTGAGACGTTCGCTTGGACGGTGAAGGGGCGAGCGAGATGCTGCAACTACGCTATGGAGGTTGAAGGCTCGCTTTCAGGACGGCAGGAGCTCGCGCGATCTATAGGCAGCTTGGGCTCTGCTTGCTTCAGAAACCTCTCGCGTCAGTGGCCTCAAAGGTCACACCAGGGCAGTGTAAATCTAAGGTACATCGTCAGCTTGCTGGCGTGGGTTTACAAGATACTAATATATATTGTGTTGCGTTGCGTAGCACACGCACATGCATAAGCAATGAGATCGGCTCAACAAGAAACGGGTAATAGAACCTAGCATCCGCTTCTCCCGCCTCCTTGCTACGACGCGATGTGTGATGCGTGGGGGGATAGTGCTGGCATGGGGAGCACTGTGTTCTACTCTAGTGACAGACATCGAGTGGATGGAGTACGGGCTCACATGAGCCCGCACTCCCAAGGCAATATTAGTGGTGCCGACATATTTGTCGGTTCTATTGGCTACGAGTGCAATTGCGATGAGGAACATTCTGTCACCGATCGTGAGCCTACGGAGGAACTTGAGTCCATTTCGGAGCACGAGGTAGACGACGACCACGTACTAGAAGGAGAGATAGCGTCCGATGAAGATGAATAAGAGGCGAAAGATGATGGAGTTGTTGATGAAGAGGGTGATGAAACTCGAGATTCTCGTCAAGGCTGGCGAAGTCGTTCGGGGTGTAAGCGAAAGAGTAATCCGTCGGTCGCTGACGGAATCGTTGCGGTAAGTCACAGCCTTGCCGATATCGCTTCGGCTTTCAAGAAAAACAGGACTAGCCAAAGTGGCGAAGCCATTTCGGCACCACGAAGTGAAACCCATCAAATCATGGCTTCACTTCAAGATATCACGCAAAGTGTACGCGTACAGACGCAGTTGCTGAACCAGGACAACAATAACGCCCCCGCAAATGAAGAAGAAGCTCAGTTTTTTCTTTAATCTAATGACAAATGATGTCCGCGAGATCGTCACGCTTTTGCTGCCTTATCTTTCTTGCGAGAACCGACCCTATTTGAATAGAGTCGTCGATCTCTAACATCCGAGGCTCCTTGTACATCTTGAATCTGGTTTTGTCGTTCAAGTCAATCATCATATTGTGGAGCACCACAGTAGCCGTGATCACGCGCACGGTCTTATCCACTGTCTTTTCGTCGAGCACTTTTTGTAGTTGGCGGAAGCGTCCCTTCCAGAGACCAAAGGTGCATTCGACTGAAATGCGTGTGCTTGAATGAAGCGTGTTGAAGTCATGCTGCTTTGACGTTAGAGAGCCACCCTCTTTGCGCTCAGCATACGGCACTATGAGGGATGGTAGCAATGCATAACCAGCATCTCCAATGAAGTGCGTTCCAGCAGGAATGATGCCGTGCGCATGCTGTCCAATATAGCTATATTTCCTGCTTTTCTTGTCCGGCCACGATCCAGGGCACAGCTCAATGCTCATGAATCTGAGGTTAGCGGTCACAATAGCTTGCATGTTGAGTGCTGGGTAGCCCTTCCGGCAGTAGAACCCGTTAAATTCTTTTGGACGCTGGATTGCCAACAGCGAACCGTCCGCTGCTCCAACCACGCCTGGATAGTTACAGCGATTAGCAAAATGGGATTCAACTGCTTCCCATCCGCGCCTGTCGTGTGGGAAGCAGATGGCGTCGTCGGCAGCATCGCATAGCACCCGGACGACCTCATCGACGATATCGATCACGTAGCTCTTGGTGATGCCCATCGCATGCGCCGTTTCACGATACCCACCCACCGATGCTAAAACATAGAGGGCAGCAGCGACTCTCTTTTCATACGAGTGTTTCTTCGCCGCAGCGTGATAAAATCCGACGCCTCAAACCTGAAGAAAACGGCAGATAGGAAGGAACGATGCTCTAGAGCACCTCAAACGCTTGGTAAACCAACCCTCACACAACGGATCGGACAGTGCGTTATCAAAAGATAGTTCTGTCAGCGTATACTTCTGCTTGTCTCCGTCGTTTCTGCAGCCAGCAACCAGAGCCATCGCCTGTCCAACAAGCGCTGAGATGAGCACTACGGCGTCTTCCTTTTCCGTCATGGTAGATATATGTTTTTCTTGCTACCTGCAGACCGTCTCCAGGTGCGTCTCCACCTAATTTACCCGCAGAAGTTGTCGCGGGATATCTCCGGTTGTCACGTTGTCGAGAGCGAACAACTAGCCAATCAGACGGCGAGTTCGCGTCTTCAGGTAGAGTCGATCTCCAGCCAATCTCCAACTGGAGATGACGCGACCACCCCCTTATGCCGAGGTCAGGATTAATATGTTGTAATAGTAATACTAAGGTCCTTCTAAGAAGGGAGTATTAGTATTAATACGAAAAGGGTTACTCCTTGTGATAATATTTTTTCCAGAAACACTATAGAGCAGAGCAAACTGCTGAGGTCGCGCCTCCTCCTCGGTTGGCGGCGTAATCGGTGCCGGGATCGAGTCTGCATGCTGTGTAGTCGCTGATCTGTCCATCGCTGTCGGAGTTGCTTGCGCCAGAGATGAGTACGCGTCTCGCCACCTCCGTCGGTGTTGTCGGACCGGTGGTGACGGTGTGGTCAGTACCGGTGGCACCGTGTCGGTCTGAGCACGGAAGCATCGATCAGGTCACCGGTTGCGTCGGTCGTGCCGTCAGCGAAGGTCGGGGACTAAGTCGCTGCATCCGCACTGCTTTGGTACCACGTTCGTGTCGACGGGCGTAGTGTCCGCTTTTGTTGCGGTCTGGTCCACCGATGTGTCTATTTGGGTCACGTACGCGTCGCCCGAAGCACCCCGAAGGTCACAGAGGGCGTGGTGACCGGGTCGCAAGCGTTTTCAATCGTTTTTTAGATCGAAAACATAAGCTGTAATAAAATCAGAGAGCGCTGCTCGGCGCGCCCGCGTAGACTACTCGGTCTGAGATTGTCCGTCTTGCTTTTCCAGGAGTAGTGGAAACTTGAGGGGACAAAGGAGAGGAATTGGCGAGCTTGGCGAAGGAAGAGAGGAGAGCGCGAGTTGCTGGGCAGAATGCCGCAGCGGGAACACCAAGGTGGGCTTGCTGTGCTCTCGATGGAGCACGTTTGGAAGTGAGGTAAGTGCGCTGCACTCTCCTCAAGCCACCTTGGGACCCTTGCTTTATTTAGGTTGCTCACTACTTCTCTTCTTGTGCGATTGTGTCTGATATTGTGCTGCTACACGTGCGAGGAGCTTCGAAATCTTGCCTGGGATCGCACTGCTGCTGCGATGATGCAACACGGTAACGCTGGTACCTCACACTCCCACTCGCTCGTGACGCACGTCAAGTTGATAGTAGGCAGTAACTTCGAGAAGATAGAGTAGCTGTCAAACTTGCACGCGTCGAGAGCGCAAGCCATCGAAATATACGTAGTCAGCTAGTCATGCATGTGTCGCACTGTCGATGCTCGGCAAGTTCGGGAAACGGGGCAACACCTTCAGAGCTTTGCGAAACTTGGTAAACTTTGCATTAGCCAAAGGCTCAGTCATAATGTCAGCGGTGTTGTCGTCCGTAGATACATATAGTGTCCGCAAGGCGTCATCCTCAACAAGATGGCGGATCAAGTGAAATTTGTTCTTGATGTGTTTTGTGGCGGCATGCTTGTCAGGTTTTTCCGTCAGATAGAGAGCTGCTTGATTATCACCGCGCAGCAGTGGAGTGGTCGCAGGCCACCGCAGCTCCCTAACAGGCCAACCAGCCACAAAATGTCCTTGACACCTTCGTTCATGGCGATGTACTCGGCTTCGGTACTCGATTGTGCATTAAGGCCTTGCTTGCGAGACCCGTACGAGATGGCATTGCCATCGAGAAAAGTGATGTAACCGGAGATTGACGTAGCATCGTCAGGATCATTGGCGTAGTCGCTATCAGTGTAGACAGTAACCTCAACATGCTCGCCTTGCACGACGTCCATGTGAAGTGCATGATCACGTGTCTGCTTCAGGTAGCGGAGAACTCGATGAGCCTCACGATAGTGCTTGTGTTCGAAGCACGAAAGATACTTGCCAAGATGGCGCACAGTATGTGCGATGTCTGGCCGCGAGCCAGACATCAAGTACTGGAGAGAGCCAACGATTTCACGGTAAGGTAGCTTCGTATCCGGTGCAAGCGGCTTTAACTTGGCCTTCGACTCGCTGGTCGATTGTGGTGTCCAACAGCCATAGGCATCTTGCATTCCGTAGGCTTTCAGGATCTTGTCAATATGTGCACGCTGGCAATAGACAATTTTGTTGTGTGTTCGGTCGATTGTGATCTCAATTCCCAGCAGGAATTTGACCTCGCCCATGCTAGTTAGGGTGAAGACGCTCTTGAGTAGATTTGAAACTTTGGCACAGAGCGCAGGTGGCCCCATCAACAAGAGGTCGTCCACATAGACCATCAACAACATTTCGACGTCTCCATCAGCACCATACATGGTGTAGAACCCGTAGTCGCTATCCAAGCGAGTGAACTCCAGCTTAGTCAAATGCTTGTGAAGTGTCCTGTTCCAAACAGCAGGTGCTTGCTTCAGCCCATAGAGAGACTTGATGAGCTGGCAAATATATTCTCCACCGTTCTCTTCAAAACCGACAGGCTGCTCCATGAAAATGATTTCTTCTAGTAGACCGTACAAGAACGCAGTCTTGACGTCATACTGTAAGACAAGCCAGCCGCGCTTGACGGCATACAGTATCACAGCTCTGATCGTCTCGAACCTGATGACGGGTGCAAATGTTTCAACGTAGTCCACGCCATACTTCTGCTTGAAGCCATGAATCACCAACCGGGTTTTGAAACGCTGAATCCGCCCTTGAGCGTCTCGCTTTAAGGCGAACACCTATCGTTTGGTAATGACGAATTGTTGTTTGGATTTAACTCGTGCGACGAGCTTCCACGTTCCATGCTCTCGCAGTGAAGCAAGTTCTTCTTCCATGGCAGCTTTCCACTCAAGCCAGTGCTCGCTAGCTTTCGCTTGTTTATATGTGTTTGGGATCGGAATGTCTGCCACAGTGTTCAACACAGAGCCCACAACGTAGTCTTGGAGGTGAGCGGGCTTCTTGCGCTGCCGCTTGCTCCGCAGATTGTTGTCGCTGTTTGCCTCCGCTGGATGCAATGGCTCATCACGTGGTTCATATTCATCGCTGGAATATTCCTCGCGGTGCGAACAACTGCGGGCTTTTCGCTTGCGAGCCGACCGTTTAGCCGCGGGCTTTGGTCTGGCACTGGATGAAACTGCAGATGTTTCCACTGGATCTTTACTTTCTGCAATCTCCGCTTCAGCTGGTAGAGTTGATGCATGAAGCCGTGTAGTAGTAGGTGAAGCTGCGACGATTTCAGGCGATACTTTGCTTCCAGGCACGACACGATGGATACAACTGGAATCTCGTCAAGCAGTACATGGTCACCTCGCCGAAAAGTATTCAAAAGCAGTCGTCGCATATAGTCCCGTGATACTGTGAACTGCTCATGAAAATGCAGGTTTCCACTTCGTCTAGTAATCACAGCTCCAGTCTTCAGATCCATTAGCTTGTAGCCTGTAGTCTCCGTGCTATAACCGAGAAATAAAGACAGCTGAGACCGCGGGTCCAGCTTTGCCTTCGTTGCACGTGTTTGGGGAGGCACAAACGCATGTGCCAAACACCCCCAGGTTCGCAGGTGATGCAGCATCGGTGGGGACCCAAACAACAATTCATGCGGCGACTTCCCACGCAGTGGGGCACTCGGTAGTTGGTTAAGGGTATCGACAATATGAAGCGCAGCTTCCCCCATAGCAAGCTCGTCATGTTGGTTGCATGAAGCACCGCACGAAGTCTGGCAGTACCGTGCCATTGGCACGTTCCACAATGCCGTTTTCTTCAGGTGAATAACCATTTGTGTACGTGAATTCAATGCCACGCCGTAGACAGAAATTCCGAACATCGGCATTCAGAAACTCACCACCACCATCAGAGTGAAGCATCTTCACTGAGTGTCCAGCTTTATCGAACTGGTTATTGAGACGCAGGATTAGCTGCTGAATCAAAGGTCCTGCGTCGTCCTTCCACTTAAGTAGGTAGCACCACTTGTAGCGAGTAGCTTCGTCAACAACCAACAGGAACATCTTCTCTCCCGTCGCAGTTTCTTGGTTGATACCACACAAATCAACAGACAGCTTCTCCAGAGGCTGCTTGCGGCGACGCGGATTCCTTTTGTAAGTCGTACGTTTAAACTTTGCAGTAATACACGGAACACAGTCATAGTCCTTCAGCGACTGCGTGTTAACGTTAATGCCAAAGTCGACATGTCCACTAGCCATCTCCCTTATCAGCTTCATGTTGACGTGTCCAAGGCGGTTGTGCAGCAACCCCATCGCATTCTTGCTGGCTTCCACAGCCCCGATCAGCAGCAGTGATCGCTTCGCGCGCAGGCGGTACAGCATGTCGTGGCGATTGAAGCGCAGCTTCAACCCATCCTTCACGAGCCACGCCGTACTCTGGTCGTCATTGAATATCAGCTTGAATCCAATCTTGTGCATAAAGCCCAGAGAGATTAAATTCACGTGCGCGTTGGGAGAGTAGTGCACTTCATCAAGTCGGCGCGACTCCCACTTATTCGTGACCTCGTTCTTGACTCGGAAGACAACGCAGCCAGTCGACTGCATTGTCTCCATCTGGCCGCAGGCCATGAGCAAGTTGCTTGCATTGTTATGCTCAATAGAGGAGAAACAGGTCAGGTCGCCACACAAATTCACTTGCGATCCACTATCAAGTAGCCATTCCATTTCATCAGCTTGTAATTCAGGGACATGCTGGTCTCCGTTCACTACTGCCATGTTCACACGACGCATTGGTGATTCAGGTGACGCCGGTGTTGTTGGTGAGTATTGCGGACTAGCAGCCGCCACTGGACTAGATGGTGGGCTTGTCGGCGAGTGCTGTTCGGATGGGGCGCGGCCCGAGTCAGCTGAGTTCACAGCACGGCTGTGCGGAAGTTGGCTTTGCATTTGTCTGGCTGCATCTGGTCCGAGTACAGCTCGCACATCGTCAATAGTGAAAGCACGACTGCTCTCATTCAATCCAGCACTATTCCCAATGGGATAGGTTGAACGAGATGTCATGTAGCTAACCACACGATCAGATCCACGTAAAACACTGAAAGACTGCGCAGCGTCGTCATTTCCACCGCGGTTGCTGGATGTCTTGTTGCGCTTGCACACAGCATCACCACGCCAGTGCCCCATTTCGCCACAGGCGTTGCACTTCGACTTCTTCTTATTCTTGGCAATTCTTTGTGCATGGCTAGAGCTTGAGTTGGTTGAAGCACTTGAGTTGCTTCGGCGATCACCATACTTGCCACCCTTGCCCCGCTTGGGATGATGTGGCCCCTTTCCGTTGTTGCGTGGAGCATGAACTAAGTTCACCTGGGCAGTAGCTTGTATACCTTGGCCGCTGGCCACGGCATCGGCGGATCCACGCTGATTGCGTTGGATCTCGGCGTTTTCTAAACGCCCGCGAGCATCGCGCACCGAGTATTTGAAGGGCGGGTCACGGCGCAGCCGTTCCGTCACTTCATCTGCGATCACCGGGTACACAGTATGGGCCTTTGTCAGCATGATCCTGGCCAGCCGAGAGTCTGAGATGGGGTCATTTTTTCAGCTAGATCACGCTGCATCTACAGCAGGTCCTCGATGTAGTCGCGCACCGACTCATCTGCACGCAGTACACGCCCGTAAAGCCGCTCCCAAATGAGGACCGTGTTCACGCCACGCCCTTTGCCAAAGTCGTCGGCGAGCACATGCCACAGCTCGATAGGATCGGCTTGATTTACCACGTCCTGGTACCGCAGCAGCACTCATCAGAGATGGCTGAGATCAGCAGCCCGTTTGCCTTTCGGTATCCGCTGTTCCAGCACACCTTCACCCTGGGGGACCAGCTCTCGTTGAAGGGCTCCTTCCCGATGCCAAGCTGTGCCATGTTCGAGACGTTGAGACCGCTTAGCACGCGGAGCCTCCATGCTGGATAGTCCTCAGGCTTCGACAGTTTGTTCTCAACCTGCAGGGTCACTACTGCTGCAACCTTGTTCATCTTTGCGTGCTCAAGCTCCTCGCTACTACTGCCTTCAATGCCTGCTTGCGAGTACGCGTTGCTGCCGAATCGTTCTTCCCTTACAAACGCGGGTGAAGGAGACCGATTCCAGAATGAGCGAACGGCCAGTTGGCGAGGCGCCCGGACGGTCCAGAATCTTCTTTCGAATCCACCAATAAACGACGCTTCTCCTTCAATTCTGCCAATGAGGGCCAGAATCTTCAGATGTCTCACGCCGTGAGTGATGGTCATCAACGGGCCTTTTGCTTTCTGACCGCATTTCTCCTTCGCTTTGCACTCGCACGCGTGGTCGGACTCCTGCTCTTCGTGGACGGACTCCTGCTCTTCGACCGCCGACGGCGTAACCTTATCTTCGGTACGTCCATCTTCTGCTGCCGCTGTAGTTGGGCTCATAACCACTGAGATTGTCCGTTTTGCTTTTCCAGGAGTAGTGGAAACTTGAGGGGACAAAGGAGAGGAAGCAAGCTTGGCGAAGGAAGAGAGGACAGCGCGAGTTACTGGGCAGAATGCCGCAGGGGAACACCAAGGTGGGCTTGCTGTGCTCTCGATGGAGCACGTTTGGAAGTGAGGTAAGTGCGCTGCACTCTCCTCAAGCCACCTTGGGACCCTTGCTTTATTTAGGTTGCTCACTACTTCTCTTCTTGTCTGCGATTGTGTCTGAGATTGTGCTGCTACACGTGCGAGGAGCTTCGACATCTTGCCTAGGATCGCACTGCTACTGCGATGATGCAACACGGTACCGCTGGTACCTCACACTCGGGGGATCGGAATGAATAACGTTAACCACATCGTTGCCTACGTTTAGATCTTGGCGCCCTCCTCGTTGCCCCGTTCGATGGCCTTTTTGACTGAGCGGGTCGGCCGGCAGCTGTGAACTGTCGATTCCCAATTTCATATTAATGCTGCGACAAATAAGAATTGACGAAATCAACTACTGAAGGGGTAAACATCTTCGTTCCCGCGCGAACGAGCCGCAAACTGGTAGAAAAGTTCGCAAACCGATTTTGAGAGGGTCTGGATAGACTCCCAATTTTAGATTTTATAAATGTTAAAAGGTAATCCGTTATTTGAGGCACATTCGACCCTGTTACGCGAGCAGCCATATCGTTTTAAGGAGGGTGCTAGTTATAGGTAGAATCAGACGTCGGTGCGATCCCGGGTAGGACTCTGGATATAAAATCCAGAGAATCTGTGCCTTCACCAACTAAAACATCTCGAATATCGCTCAGCAACGCTTGAAATAGCTGTAAGCTTTGTCAACATTATTTGCAACATCCATGAAAAACTCAACCTAACTATCGGGATATTTCTAACACGTTTTCTAAAATGGATAGGAAATGTTTAGTTGGTTAATTTTGAAGGAGTGACGGACGGATCGGTAAGCTGGTTTCGTGAAATTCAGCGAGTATTCCAAAAGGAATTGGGATACGCAAGGATGGAAATGCCGGTGCCAATGCACAGATCGACCTGGACAAAGTTGACTTTTCTATGGTTAAGAACCCTTTTGGAGGAATATTCGTCAATCTTTTATTCCATATTATGTCAGAGGGGATTTAGTAATAGTTACTTACCTTTGTATACCACGCGTGCCAAGTTGGTTATCGGGTGCCAACATTTTATTCCATTTGAGCGGGTACTCCAAGTCTGGGATCACTAATAAGGGGTTCATCTGTATTAGGGGGTGTCAGAATTACGAAAAGTGGGTTTGAAATCCCATTTCGGACCGAAATAGCATGAAGTTTTTATTCAGTGAAGGGGTGTCAGAATTGCCATCGAAATCACCTATGTAATTTGGCTAGGGAAATAGAACATACTCCCGCTCGCGGCGAAGACTACGCGCCCGCTTTAGCCGCTGATCGACCTCGTCAATGCCGTGAGGTGGCCAATGTGACGCTGTAGTGACTGCCCTGCCGTACCGAGTAACATCGGAGCTGCTACGCGTGCCATAGAGAATAAAAATAATGCAGAAAGGAGAAAATCTTATAAGCACTTGTCCAATGTATTATATATGTTGGTATGCTGCTGCTGCCCTTGGTACGCGTCTATGCGCACACTACAAACGCACATTCATCGCCACTTCCATCGCTCGTGCCGGACAGCCCCAGGTGTCCGCCGTAGCATTCTTAACCCTTTCGCGGTCAACGGGGCAAAATGCTCCCTTCCGCGACATTTCCAGAATATAACATTATAACGGTCAGTGAATAGGAGCATTCTGCACCCTTTCACCTTTTCTACCAATCAGAGGCCTTCAAAACCTAAAGGGGCGACAATATTCTTCGCGCAAATATTCCTAGACATTTCTTAAATAAACTTTTACATATTTTTATTATTGATAAAAGCCCGCCACCCCCCTTGCCATTCGGAAAACGTCGAGCAAACCAGTAAGCTGTTCCAGCGCACAACGGTTGCGCGCGACGCCAAACTGACGTTGCTGTTGTTTGATTGGTTTGTGTAGGACCTGAAGGGGGCGTGAAGATGCAGCGCGTGGCGGCGGGGCTGTGGGGCGTGTGCTGTGGGGGAGTGGGGTGCTGTGTTGGGGTGCATGGTGGCCACGGAGCCTGGGAAGCTGTTCCAGCGCACGACGGTTGCGCGCGGCGCCAAGCTAAAGCGCCAAAAACGTATGATCACATTGAGCTGGCAATCAATTTACACAGTACATACGCTATGTTATATATTCCAAAAGTATACATTATTCAAATCATTTACACACGGGCTGCCATGCTGCGCTTGGCTGGTGAACTAGTACAAAGGTCGGCTCGATTAGAAGCTTGGCTCTCGGTCACTAGCGGGTGCCCTTCTTGGCGGGTACCTGTTGCTACGTGCACGAAACACG
This sequence comes from Phytophthora constricta, assembly GCA_011947335.1. Taxonomy (NCBI): domain Eukaryota; phylum Oomycota; class Peronosporomycetes; order Peronosporales; family Peronosporaceae; genus Phytophthora; species Phytophthora constricta. The sequence goes on from JAAVTI010001550.1 coordinate 83,174, forward strand.
GTCAACTCCATTGCTTTCTGCTGTAACTCAAAATATGTATTTATTTAGTATTTACTCTCTATATATTTGTTTAACGCTACAAATAGGCGATTATGATTGGATAACATGTATTTTAGAAAAAATATTTAAAAAGTGTAGTACCGTGAGCATGCAAAAAGGGGCATTTTGCCCCTTTAAAAAAACACCGGCCAAATGTTGCAATTGATTCTGTAATATTCATGTTGGGGCGTAGTACCGTGACCAAGTGAAAAGGGGCATTTTGCCCCTTTGTTCGCGAAATGATTAACATGCCGGCATCCGCGGCGCGCCGATGTGCCCTTGTCAAGTGACATATCTAGGATATAAATCGCACTTTCCAAATCACCCACCTCCGGAGGTAGGTGATCTGGCAGAGGTGCTATTTCGAACCCACTTCTCGCAATGCTGACACCCCTATTCCCCTAAATAGGGGACTTCAGAATTGCAAAAAATGGTGTCGAGATCCAATGGGATTTCGCGCCAAAATCCCATGTGATCTCGGGCCGATATGACATGGGATTTCGATGCGATGGGGTGTAGGGGTCTCAGAGTTTAAGAAGCCTCGCATAGCAATTCTATTTTTTCGGCAAGGAAAACTTTCGTCAAGCAGTGCACACGACCATGCTGAAGATCAGCGAGCGGCAGCAGCTGATCAAGGAGGTCATTGACCTCCTCGCTGTGGTGATCTTAGAGGAAGAGTTTGACGAGGAGCTTCGTGGGAGCGCTCTGTATGACGACTGGGATTATCTGATCCCGATCGAGTCGAACGTATACGACCTATTCGAGTTGCACCGCTGATCCTTTCTCGACGGTATCTGTCATCAAGAGAGGCTATCCCAAGGAATCACGAATTTGCGGATGAGTTTTTCAAACCTTGCCCAATGGTGAGTTCAAGCAGCTCACAAGAACGAGCCGTCCAGCATTTCAGCTCACCTGCGATAAGATCAAGTCTCATCCCGTGTTCAAGAACGACAACAGCCATCAACAAGCACCAGTTTGGCTCCTGTTAGCCGTTGCACTGGATAGGCTGGGGACTAATGGCAACGGCGCGTCAACAGGACGAACGAAGTTTATATGGGGTGTTGCCCAATGAACGCTTGACTTGTATACTGTCAGAGTGACTATCGCCTTGAATGACCTGTCCGAAACCGTTGTTGCTTGGCCCAATGAAGAGGGACGGAGGAACATCTCTCGCCGCATGGCAGCCCAAGGTTTTCCTGGAAGCGTTGGCTTTATTGATGGGACCACGTTTCCGTTGTCACAGAAGCTAGCCGTCAACGGTGAGTGCAACTTTAATCGGAAGCACCGGTACAGCTTGAACGCGCAAGTTGTCTGTGATGATCGCCGCCGAATTATTTCGTTTCTGTGTTGATGGCCTGGATCGTCTGCAGACAGCACAGTGTACCGTGGAATGGCGCTGGCGCAAAATGAATTCAATAAATGTTTTTTCGACCAAGGACAGTATTTGATAGCGGATTCAGCGTATCCAGCAGACACACGTGACAACACCGTGGCACCATCGTACAAAACAAACCAACACAAACCAACACGGCAAAGCCAATGAGGCCTTCAACACCTGTGTAGCGCACGTTCGCTTCGTCAATGAGCACACAATCGGCGTTTTGAAAGGGATGTGGTCTTCGCTGAGGGAGATACACCTTCAGATTAAAAGCGCAATGATGTTGAGCGTCTCCTTCAATGGATTACTGGTTGCGTGGTGCTGAGTAACACCTTGATCGACTTTGATGAAGCTGGCCTAATGAACGCAAGGTTGATGATTCTCTTCCAACTGAAGGGGGTGATGAAGACGATGACACGTTTCCATTTCGTCGACCGCTTTTTTTTTTAAAGAGCATGCTGTGGCTATTGCGCGTGAGCCTGAAGGCATTCTCTGGTTCATACAGCTGTAGCACATCAGCAAAAGTCACACTCGCAAAAATAAATTATTAGCAACCATCGTTCAAGAAAAACGTGCTATCGTCCTTGTTGTGGTATATGTTAAATTGTATTGTCCGCCTTGTAATTTGCTAAGGCTTTGTACTTGATTGTAGCACTCGGACGCGGTAAAAACCAATAAAATAAAGCTGAAGCTGTCGGTGGAACATGCTGATCCTGTCACTGTCTCGTTTCATTGAGGCTCAAGACGGCCTCTATCTCTGAAGATGATTTCCCCTCCTTGATCAGCACTATATATATATCGTAGCGCTGTCCGGTTTTGCGCGCTTCCATCTCGCGCTCACGCAACTCCAATTCAATGCGGCGTTGCTCTTGCTTGTCGCTCCGATCGGCAAGAAAAATACGCTCCTCCAACTCCAGTTTTTGCTTCATGAAATCGATCTTCCTATCGCCATTCTTTGCGTACTCCTGTGCGAGAGATACACGAGTGTCGTGAGCAGTACCGCCCGTGGCCTTTTCACTCTGTTTACGCGCACTTTTACCGGAGTTTTCACCTTTATCGCCTATACGAGTCTTTCCGGTTTTGGTATGCCCTCCACTTTGAGAAACCGCACCGTTCGACTTATCCGACGGCTTTGCACGCTTAGTGCTTCCTGTCTGTACTCTCATTCCAGCCGGCCTTCCCCATCGTCTTGCGCGCACCTGCCCCATTTACCACTACCGAACTCGACGTTTGATGAGTCGGTCAAGTGGGCAGGCTCGTAAAGCTAGCTTGAACGCCCGCAAGAGAAGGCGTCTGTGATTCACGTTCTTCATTTCCATGATGTCCGTTCAAAAGCTCTGCAAACATTCGACTTGACAGGAGATCATCGTCTGCACCGACATCAGGTAACAGTGAGTTGGAAAACGAGAAGTCATCCTCGTTATCCAGCTCGCCTGCTGTAGTCGGCTCTGCCCTAGATACTTCCGAGAAGTTGGTAGCATTGATAGTGTTGACGTTATCCCTAACCTTATTTCCTTGATCACCGGCACACTCTACCACCAACATTGTACGGGCGGATGGAAGCTGACGCACTCACTTCAACATCGGGTATATCCAGTGCAATCACTATAGCCCGGGCTGCTTGCATAGTGTACGGGGCGTCCAGAAGCGCTGCCACATCATTAAACTCGACCTTACGCGTTTTCTTTCCTTGACGTATCTTCAGAGCAAGTTTTCGTGTAGCCTTGATCTCCTTCGCACCGGCCAAACGCTTTTTGTCTCGTGGAGACAGACCGGGTGTCCGCGGCGGAGACGCAAACGTGAAAGGGGTGTCCTTTGTTCCAACTTTCAGGGAGTCCGGTGTTGTCCAGTACACCTCCGGGTTCTGGTGGACTTGCTGTGTCGCCCTCGTTGCCATCGTCATCTTGCTCTGCATGTGTCTTCGCCTCTGAATGTGCACGTGTCTTCTCCGCTGGTAGGGACACTTCAGCCTTGTTCTCCAGTCCATCAGTGACTTATGTCCTTGAAATATTCGGGCCCACCCGTTCTTGAAGTGCGGTATCATTGGTGAGCTGCGGTGAGTATGGAGCACGAAATGATAACTGGGACAGCCGAGCACCACCAGCAGAAGAGACTTGGAAAATACCAGGCAAATCTGTTAGTGAAGCTTGAGCAATGAAGTCAGGAGTATTTCCCGTCTAGAAGGACCCATCGAAGCCTTCCATCCACTCCATTGCCGCTCGATACTTTGGTGTAGATTGAAGTGCCATGCGGTCGATGCTTTCTTGGCTAGCGCCTTTGCGCGGATGTACTTGTGTGTCGATTCAATTGCAGGGGAGATTGCATGCGCCGACAGGAAATCTGAACGATACTTCCTTGTCCAACATCACCTTCTGTGATGTCGTTTACCGGTCTGTGCGTAATCTAGCGACCCGAAAATGTCCGCATTGGTTGGATGATATACTCTTAATTGTACTTGGAACGAAAGTGCATTGCGTGGCGACATGGAAGAAAACACGTTTGCATGAAAATGCGGTCGCATCGGCTTGCCTAAAGCATGAATGATGATAGCAAACCGTCAGATATCACACCGAAAACGCAACCGTAACTGCACAAAATTACCTTTGTATCGATGACATGCCTGTCACCAGTTCCTGGACTTGTCAGGGTAACTTGTCCCGGCACCGAGTAGTCAACCTCATAAGCTGCGGGATATCAATTGCAAATTTAAACTGCTCAGCAACTATAGCGAACGCATAGCTGCTCAGCTGTAGAGTTAGCGAGCCAAGTTCCGGGTCCTCGTCTGTCGACGGCCGGCTGCCAACTCGGTGAAACTCGGCAATGCATCGCTCCTCAGAGTAGTTCTGTAGCGTAAGCAGTGTACGAATCAGTGTATTAACAGTGAACGACGGTTCAGCAACCAGCTTGATCTTCCCTATTTGGTCTCGAGCTGTTGTTGTTAAGGTGGGGTACGTTGTCTCGCCGGTTAGACACCCACTCGTCTTGGTTGCAATCCCAGTTGTCCAGGAACGTCTTGTACAGCCGGTGTTCTGCTTCATCACCAAGCTTCGCCAGCATTGCTCTTTTTGCATCGCAATAATCCTGGGGGCAGCGTGCGTACACCAGAGCACTCATTATGCCCTTGATGTCGATCTTTGTCGCCACCGGAGCTAGTCTAGCCACCTGCTTCTTCAGCCACGTAACCACATGCCACTGACACATTTGTTTATGGCACAAAATGTTATATTAGTCCACCGGAAGAACACACAAAACAACCCGAACCACAACTAGACGTACTCGTTCGACTGCGCAAATACTGCAGGATCCCTTGGGCCGGAGCGCCGGCTTTATGAAGCACCGCGACATCATCTTCGCGGGCAGCATCACGGACCGTACGGTTCTCATCGTAGTTGTACCACTGGTGCTGGGTTACGTGGTGATTGTGCGATCCACAGGCCTTTAAGGCCATAAACCAGCTCGAGCCATTTTTCGTGGTCACGTGAGCATTCAATTGGGCCGTGTACTGCGTGAAACGCAAAACACGATGCTTCCGTACCCCCCGCGAGCTTTAAACGTGTGACCATGCGTGCACTTGAGAGTCTTACAGTATGTTTTCATCTCTTCTGGGATCAAATTGGGCTTCGTCTCTTCAGCAGGTGCTTGAGCAAGGGTGTTCTTCTTCTTGCCTTGCTTCGCTTGATCGTTTTGACGAATCTGCTTATTTCGCCTTGTAACGGAAGTGCTAGTACGGCTTAAGAACTGCTGATAAGTTTCTGCCTGGAAATCAACGAACGCTTAGTCAAAGGCCTTCCACGAAGTCCAACGAAGAGGAAATCCTTCCATAACATCATTGCCCCTTTCACTCCCAGCATTGTTTTCATTCACAGCACGGACACCTTTCCTTCCGGGTGACTTCCGGTGTGTTTTCAGGCGACCACCGGAAATTGCCTCCTCGCTAGCAGCCTCTTTTTCTAGCTGACAGCCTCCTGCTCGCCCTCCTCCTCGCTGGCATCCTCCTTCTCGCTAGCAGCCTCCTCCTTCTCGCTGGCATCCTTCTCCTCCTCGCTGACAACCTCCTTCTCACTGGCAGCGTCCTCTCTCTTGCCAGCAGTTTCGGCCTCCTTGCTGCGAGCCTCCCCTCCTCGCTGTCAGCCGCCGGCAGCTTCGTCCTCATTGCTGACAACCTTTCCATTCTTAATGGCAGCATCACTTGCGATCTCTCCATCACCACCACCTCCCGCGTCGACCTCGTCTGCATACCCACTCGCAACTTCGTTATCGTTACCGCTTCCTGGCTCATCACTCAGACTGATATGCTGCTCTTCGAGCTGCTTTTGCTAGGCTTCCTGCGAGCACGCGTCAACTTCGTCTTTTTAGTGATGTCCAGCAGCAAATCCACCTCGTCATGCCACGCACGAGCTTTCTCCTCCGCTTCACGAGCCTCCACCCGAGCCCTCTTTTCCGCTCGATAAGCCTTCAAAGCCGCTTGATTAACGGGGGGCAGAGAAGGTAACAGCCACCCCACCTTAATCGACTACTTGATCACTCGTCGACGCGCACGAGAGTCCTTACGGTACTCCTAGGCTAGCTCGCGCCGTGCATCGACTTCTCTTTAGACAATCAGATCGTTAACGTTGGGAACCGTTGACTGGACAAGAAGTCGTGGGGGTACTTTCTTGGCGTGTCCAGGATACTGTAGCATATCAAAGCAGGTGCTATAACTTAGCTGATTCGCATGAAAGCCAAACAAACCCAACCTTCATGGCTCCGAAGGCTTCCTTGAAAAAGAGTTCTGCGCGCCTGGTCATCGCTCTGCTTTCACCTGGGCTTTTAGGGGGATCGACGAATGCCACTCGTTTGTGGGGCGCACAAAAGTTTGAAATTCTGGCATTTGTAGACTTATGTGCTCCACACACAAAGTGAACTTATTTTCCTTTCATCTTCAGAAAATGTTAACCCCGGCTCTTTTTGACAACCGGAGCCTCACTGGTGAGTCATCCGACCTGAACTTAATATTTCGGCGATATGCGGTAGCAGCAGCGCGGCTCCTTGCGTGCTGCTTTTGACAATGAAAAAGAAATATTATGTATTTAGTATATTGCAATAATATTAACACAAGATGGCAACCTGTACAATATTCTCTGGATTTTAATCCAGTTATTGTGCGATCCCAATCGGACATACCATTATGTTGCATGTAACTCAGATGTTGTGGGGATCCCGATCGGACATACCATTATGTTGCTTGTAACTTAATACACCTTCCAGCGCCATTCAGTCGTTGTCCTTGCATGACTATGTAACGGGTCGGTGCTACCGACAGGACGGGGTGCTGTGAATGAGCAAACGGCGGCTGAATGTATGACGGGTGAGATCGGAGACCGACGGCACGAGAGCACGCCAGCGGTGAGTGGCTCGTGGCGAGCAGCTGCAAGCGACAATGACAGACGAGATCGTGGGCCAAAGAATGCAAAGCGACGGAAAGCAGATGGGGCCCGAGCGCAAGGGGCGCCCACGACGAAGGCAGCGGCTGAGAAAGCATGAGTGAGACCGATGAGGCACGTAGGGCGAGTTTCAGCCCTTAATCCGAACTAAGAACATCTAAAAGATTTGCTCCAGCTTAAATTATTATTGCTTCTCAGTGTAATTAACATTGTAGCAACTCATAAGGGACAGAGTGCCTCTCGTGTGTTGCAGGGCCCAGTGGGTGCACGAGCAAGTGGGCGACGGGGCGAAGTGAAAACCCAGTCAGTATCAAGTTGGACGTCGAGGGCGCAGGCGGTTCGAGTCCGGACGGCACAAGAGCGCGCAGTCGAGTAGTGGCCAATGAGACACCAGCAGTTGAGGGTTCGCAGGAGGCGGACGGCGACAACGAGTTGAGGAGACTGTCGACCAACGAGAAATTGGACGGACGAGGCGGATGGACGGGAGCTGGTGGACAAGTTCAGGTAGCACGGTGGAGTACGGCGACGGGGGACGTCAACAGTGGGAGAACGAGATATTCCAAGTTCACGAGGGCTGCAATCAAATACGAGTAGGGCCTGAGGCGTAGCTAAGTAGGGCGAGTGTTGGTATTCCTCACAACGTGGTGGTTTAAATGCACATACTGAGGTATCTGTACCGAAAGTATTGCTGGGTCTTTGAGTTCACCTGTCCTGGAGAGTCGGCTCCAATAAAGGCTTCAAATGCCAGCAGCACGTAGATACCGCAGTTGAAGTTATCAAGCTGGACCTTGAAGTCAGCGTTGTATACTTGGACACGGTAGCCACCCAAGCGCGCCGGAAGGAGGGGCACCAAGGATTGTGCAGCTGCACCGGACACCCGCCTTGTAGGTCGACTCCATGGGGACGTATATGCGCACTTGCTGCTTACTCAGGTCGATCATGATAGAAGAACCAGTGGTTGCCGTTGCGGTTGATGGGTATCAAAACGACCTCGTTGGATACTCCAGAAAGGGCTTCTGAAAGTGCGATCTTGTCTGTAGAGTAGCTTCAGTCTCGATCGCTGCCCACTGTAATCACGTGGAGGTTGACGAGGATCACCCCAGGATTGACTCCAAATAGATTGCTCGCTACTGTACTTAACGTGGCGTCGTTGAGGCACCCCTTTGCGGCTAGATCTAGTAATTCTATCTGTAAACATATAATGCAGAGGTTAGTGGCTTTTTCAACTGAAATGATGGATATGCTTACCTCGTTCGACAGGAGCTTGATCTGCTGTAGCTTGGCAGCCATATCTGAATCCTCTTGAGCTTGGAAGTACGGGAAAACAGTCATGTGTACGTCAACTGCACCAACCCACTTCACTGCCCTTTCGACGACGGTGACCTAAGCGATCGAGCGATGGAAGCCTTCATGGTGACCAAGGTGCTGGTTCTGATCACACCGCTGTCGTCAGTCTCTACGGCAACGTCCTGCTCTGCTAGGCCATGACGAGTCATTTGTAGGGCCGTCACCTTAGCGTCACATTTTCGAATGACATCCTTGGGTAAGATCATCAGGATGGATAATAGGTTTGTTTGGCGGGAGCTTTGAGAGCTCGCGGGCGATGGGAGGCTCTATCTTCGTCTCAAACACAAGCACTTTGAAGCGCTTGAGGGTAGAAGCCGACGGCGAGCAGGTCATCTCCTCTGTCATCATGTCTGGGATAGTAGCCAGCGACATGTTGGCGTTGTACGTCTCTGAGCCTTCATGGGCCATCTCGATCGACAGGCTTCGCTTAGCTTTTGTGGCCTTCGGCTTGGCCTTCGGCCGTCCTCGTACTCTCGGAGGTGACGCTATCTCAAAGTCATCGTCCTCATTAGCATTGAAAATTCGCAGACGCCGACTTTGCGCATCAGTTGGTAGCGTGCGTACTTTTGCTGGTTGAGTTACCACCTCAGCTGGTTGCGTCACCATCACAGCTGGTAACGGAATGCCAGCGGAAGCCAGCTCGGGCAGCTCAGCGGAAGCAAGTTCGGGAGGCTCCTGCTGAAGGGAAAGTTCTGACGCTGTAGGCTCAGTTGAAGGCACAGACAACTCGGGCTAACCAGCGAGCAGCTCTTGAGTGTCAATGGGGTCGATATTGGATGAAGAAAGATCTGGTGTGGGCACATGCGGAACCGGGATTGAAGGCTGCTCGTTCTCAGCATGCTTTCGTTGCTGTCCTCGCTCGCCGTCACGTTGTGGCGGTGCTTCTGAGCCGCCCCCGGCGAACTTCCATCGCTCGCTGCCGCTTCCTTCTTGATGGATTTCAAAAGCGGAATGATTGGCAGTTGGCGGGAGCGCCGGCGGGGGGATATACGTTATGCGTCGTTCGGATGAAAGTACTGACGAGGTCGAGAGGGTAGGTTGCGTGTAGGTTTAAAAACAAACAGGACTGCTTTAAAAGCCAGGTCCATATGGGCACACTAACCACTCCCTTCAACAAAAGCATGCCATACAGCGTGCTTTTGCCAGTGGGTGGGGGGCTACATATGAACAGGAGCGCCTGAAGTTTGCTGTTACCGCATTGCCCTAACTGTCATGACATCACCACATTTTTGCGGTTGCACTTATTGCGGTAAAAATACCCTCCGACTGCTATTACGCTACCTACGAAAGAAGCTGCGCTGTTCCGTGAAGAGAGTTTGCACTTTATTTCATTTTCAACGACGGTTATTCTGTTCCTGTGCACCTTCGCTCAATACGGGTCTGTGGTGTTGCAGTTGCACTTCAAATAGCTGCAAACACTTTAACTGTCATGTCAAGACACCTTGCCTGCATGACGCTACCTGCGGAAGAAGCTATATTATTTCTTGACTGAAATATTTCTATTTACAACGACGGTTTGCTCGGCACATTCGCTCCGTGCGGACCTTCCCACAATTCGAACACAGCATAGAGTTGTTTTAATGGAGTGAATCATTCTCCATTTCTCGTTGCCAGCATCAAGCCTACAATCAAGCCCTTTAAGTTCACTTCGCCAGTGAAGAAAGTCGCAAGCCTTTTCTGCTGCATTCGCCCTAATGCTGCAGCACATCCGAGACCTTCGTGTCCAAGAACAACACGCTCATGAGTGCACGACTGTCGAAGGATTGTGCCCACGCGCGTCTGTGCCGGTAGAAAGTTACCACGGCCAAGTTCGTGCAACCATATGCCTCTGTGGGAAGACTCATTTTTGCGTGGTGTGCACCTGGCGATGGTAGATAACTGTACAGCTGAAGTGTATGCTGATGCAACTAAAGAGATGGGAAGCTTGACCCATGGTGACCAGCAAAATTTTATATTTCGTGTCACTGTGTGGGGAGCAAGCTTGAGTGATCCCAAGTTCATCGTTGGCTCGAAGCTCCTTCTTCGCGATAGAAGATACATGTCAGTGTGGAGCGGTGTCCTGGTAAGCATTTGCCATCACGTGGACATCGAGCGTCAGCAATATTGAGGCGACGGCATAGTTAAGTTCTGGCCGCAGTGCTCAGCACTCGATGTGGGATATTTCTGTAGTCGTGCCCACCAAATACCTTAGTTAAGATGGCAGTAGCTAGTGTCAGGAGTGTGGGCATCTAGTCTAGTAAATAACGAATATCGTTTCCATGAATCATGTTTTTAATTTTTTTTGCAGCATGGAGGGCTGCACTGTTATATCCGCTGTGCATGTAGTCGCACTCGAGCACAATATGCAAATGTCACTTGGGCGAGGACTGCAATTCTGGTCGGAAACTTGAGCAGGGTATTTATTGGGCACGAATCTGATTACGGCAATACGTCCGACGCCGATCCTCGCTTTAAAATGAATGAATAAGACTGTTATCCCTTTGATACGTGCACAATTATTTGCCGCGAGAATATACTGATGCGGGCATATAATAACAATATAAAACTCACATTCAAGCAAGTTATCGCTAGATCGCTACGAATCCTCTTCTTAATATCACCGTCATAACGCGACTACTCCGTTTCCTACATCTTGAGCTTCCTACAATTTCTGAGTTCAGGTTAGTTCTTTTCATCAGCATATCGTAATCATGAGCTTCCACGAAGCATGGATAGATATTCCTCATTCAAACGCACGCGTTGGCTCATGCAATGCAATTTTACAGCGTTTCTGACCGTTCCGTTTCGGCCATCGCAGCCGGATTGGGAGATGAATAGGCTAAACCTCCCAGATAGAGTCTTTCCATCAAATAAAGCTGTCGATGTGTCATTACGCATGTAGCTACCACATAAAATGATGATTTTTGTGGAAAGCATCTTGTTGCATAACGCAAACGAACCACAGCTATTTTTGCAAGTGTCATGCCTTTGCACTTTTCGGTCGTCAGCGAAAAGGCTGGTATTGGCGGGACTTATTTATTATTTAGAGAAAAACTTCGATTTGGAAGGCCCACCCTGATACGTTTTTAAATCTCAATCTTACCGGCACGACGCCTACAGGTAGAAGATGAACGGTATGCTTTCGTAGCTTCGTAACTTTACCTGCCTGGGGTGGCTCTGAATGAGTCACTTCTTCATATTTTTCATGCTCAATATAAGTCGTTGCGTCTATATCAGAAGCGAGAATGCCAGCTACAAATCCACTACTATCATTTACAGTTTCAGAGCTCTGGACGCATTCTTAATGCACTGCACAGGTGCTCTCAATGCCAGCTTAAGTATATTTGCCATACTGAAGGCATTGGACGTCACGATCATGGGGCAGAACGATTTATTCTCCAGTTTCCGGGTCCTCCAGCAAGTGTTACAACATTGGGTATTCACTTTGTCTATATATGCTTGCGTGTAGTTGCCAATTCGCCATCGGTCCAGAATATCACGCTACTCAGGATCAGTCTGATCACGCATATTCTCGGCTAGCATCACGATATTGCTTACACACTGATATGCCTGCATTCCACATATCCGAAAAAATTCACGCCATTTTCACGACCATGATATGGCGGCATCGGAACGTAAGCTGGAACTCCGACAACAGGCAGATGTTGCAACCAATCACTAACAAACAATACATCCACGCCACCAAAAACAATCTGGCTCGTTTCGAATGTGATGAAGACAACTATCAACCATTCCAATTATTTTCACGTCTGTGGTGGAAATCTCATCCATGATAAGCAACTTAAGCTTACTATCGTTTCACGTAGCTCTGTTGTTTCTTTCTGTGTTTTCGAAAATTCAATCACCACCCGAAGAACCTATGTATCGTTTCTCCATTTGCCGATCGGCTGCAACACCCTGATACGAGACCGTACCAACTGCAACAGAGCTTTTCCATGATAAGGCCATGCCTGAATACTTTGACTTTTTGCCACACCTGGCTTACTCGAAAAAGAAACGAAACGTGAGGTTCCCTCCGAGCCGCACGATCATCAAGCTTCAGTGCTCTAAAAGTCTCCAGCCACTAGATACAATTTTTTTGTGCTGTTTAGCATTCAACCTAAAATTCGCGGAAATCTCACGTAAGTTAGAATACTTTTTAGCCCTGCAGGTCTTGCGTCACCAGGAGGTCCCCATTGCTCTGACCCATCCATGTCACAGTCTACTTCAATACGGGTATGAACGTCAGGAAAAAATTCTCCACTGCTAGAAATCTTGTTCAAAACCAAGTCCTGAATTGAATGTGTTGCGAGCCTTTCCGTTTCTTCAATGGCATCGTCGAGCTCCCTCATGTGTAAATGACAGTCAACTCGATCCACGGATGAAATAGTGGACGATACATGCTTCGTTGTCTCAGCGCCTCTCGTCAGTGCATTCACGTAGTCTTCATTGAGTTGGTTGAATTCCAACATATTTGAAGAGTCATACTCGTTATCACACACACTATCACTGCCATCACGCTCAGAACTATATTCAGCGTAAGTTCTGTCGAATCGGTAACCTCACACTTCTCGTAATGGAATAAATCGTCGTCATCTCTACTATCCGCAACATCTCGCGATACATAGTAGTGTTCACTAAGAGCAGCATACGCGTGAGCTGATTCTGTACTCACCAACGTTCAAACAGACTCGGCTTGCTTTCATTGATGTTTTCAAAGGTGCCTGACGGCAGTCGAAATGGCTTAAACAAAACCAACAAATGTCCGCAATAAGTCAACTTCACTTGCGGGTCCGTATCGTGCTTACGAGCGTCAGCTAACCTGGAGCTAAACAGCTTCATCCGAACGATGATGAATATAATGCGTTGAATTTTGTGGATGTTTTCACCGAACGTTGGCCCTTTCTAGTTCCTCTCCTTCTTCCAATGCTGTATGAACTTCATTAAAGAGACGTCATCCATCGATCTCGGCCAACAGCAATAATCAGTAAGCACACTTACAGGCTTATATGCTCCAGCACGTCCTTCTTCCAGAGCCACCGTTTCTTTCTCCCTGCAAAATAGCACGTTGGTAATCGAATCCAAACTAAGTGATACAAATTCATGGGAAGTGTAAAAGAAGATTCTCGCAACATGTATAACGCTGCCAAAGGAGCCGCAATCTCTTGCCCATTCGACAAAGTACAACATAGATTGGATTTGTTTCCTTCCCGCATCAAATGCATCAGCAAGATCCTGTAAGTTTGCGTTTGCCTTATCATAAGCATGTAGATGAAGAGCTGCTGGATATTCAATATCCGTCTGAGGCATCGTGCGGTACTTCATCATACAAAAGCTTATGTTGTCCTCTATCGCGCATCAACAAGAGCAATCAAATTTATAGCAAATCTTTTGTACCTTTATCATCACCTAAACGTTTTACATCATGATTACACTTCGAAGTGTTGATAGCGACCGGAATATAAGCGTTAACATAATCATGCCAACTTTGCGACGTAGATCTATACAACCCGTTGGTGTCCACTTCGTTTCACTACAACACTTTTTGGGGAAAAACATTCCGCAAACTGCCAGTAGGTCCGCTTTGTCCTCTTAAAGCACGAGCGTAAATGATACCAATGATGAATCTGAAACGAAAGCAACAAGCATGTACTCATGACAACTTCTATCTTAGACGGGTTTCCAGCAAGCGCAACATGTGTAGAGCTTGCATTGCTAGCAAATATCGCAGCATCTGACAGCAAAGCAGCTGAATTCATCAAACGTTTACTCTCTTTCTCGAGATGCTCAGATTTTTTTCCTTCTAACGCATGTACAAGCATCACATCGATGTTACGTCTCTTTTTCTTATGTTTTCATAGGCACGTCTGTCAAATTCAACTGATTCCAAAGCACATTCACCACATTTCAGGCACGCTCCATCGGATTGCACCGGCAAATCAGTCGTCACAATCGACATACTCAACCAACTTCCGCCTAAATGTCACCAACTCGCACAAACGACTATACTCAGCGACAGTAGCTGGAACACTAACCACCCACACCATCATGTGACAATGTAAATCGCATGTTGATGATTGCGATTCAGTTTACCATAAAATGTAATTACGTGAACAAAACTTCCATACACCGGCTTCGGTGCTTTAAAGTTTTGATCCCAGTTCAATAGAACACCGATAACAATATTAATCACGTGTATGAAATATCTAGAACACCAATGCCACTATAAATATCGTGATTACTTAACAAGATACTTAGCTTCAAAAATACAGCCTCACCAGGCACAAGAAACAGGATTGCCGTCGCAATCATCCCAAGTTTACCTCGCGTATATTCCAATTGGTGTGTTATGTCCGACTCTACCAGATCCAATATGCTTCGTGGAATCACGTCAGCTAAGATAGCATTCGGTACAAAGTACTACTGCTTGGAGATATCGTAAAGAACACCACAGGCAGGCCTAAGGTCAAAGGCACTGACAACAAATTCGTTCGCGCAGCTATACACTCTTCGTTGGACCCCTAATATGCTCGTAAGCCCGTAGATAAAGATAACAAGGCCATTACTTTACTACGACCTGCATGTCTTGTCGGAACTTGATCGCGTGCTCGTTGAGTCGAAAATGGAGCACGTCTATATTCTAAATGAGTCGTCAATTCATCACGAGTAACCGTTGCAGCATTCAGTGCAATGAAAGGCGCAAGTTTTGCTCGAAGATAAACTGCATTCAATGCTTTATGCCAAGCAATACTATCAAACGCCGTGATGCTGTATATGATTGCTACCTGATAAACGAAGACAATCGCGAACATATTCATTCTGTCCAATTGGAATCATCCGGATCTCCTCAACCCCCACGACCATAAGGGGATAATTCACAAAACGCCAAAGCCCAGTATTCTTTAACAAAGTCGGACACGATTTGACTCAATCTTCGCACAATAACATTATCACCTCGCAGCAACCGACGCGCTCCCTCCTCATCATGTTCGTCTTTAATACCGGTTACAATCACAATTGCTTGCTGCTCATAATCTCCATCTTCGTCGTTCGAAACATGTTCGTATGCAGGACGTGGATCATTAAAAAGCCCAGTAGCTGCATCAAGCGCATTTGCTACATCAGACGAAGCCAATTCAGATAAGGTTTCATCAACGATTGACCGATTAATAACTACAGAGGTTCGAGCACCTTAGCACCCTGTATCGACCATATCCGCAGGGCTGAACTTGCAATTATGCTTTTGATACCCAGCTAGCTGCCTACGAAGACGCGCTGTTCTCACTGCGACCTTTTTCATCATCTGAGCTCTCTGATGAGACGTCATTGCCACAATAAATACAACCCGAATCAATCCTTCAGAAATAACACGCTCAAACGATAGGTGCCCTGGGCAGTCAGGATCTGCACGAAACACGTAAGCATGCGATCTTAAACTTGAATGTTTGCACCCACGAACAACAGCTAAATATTGCGTCAGTTGAGCACTATTCAACATTGGACGTTCCAGCTGATCCAGGTCAGCGAGGCCTTGCGACGGGACGCTAGCAACGAGTGGCTGATGCAGTAATAGCGTGCTCTAAAGGGGCGCGCTGACTTCGTTCCAGCTGGGTGCTCCGCGCGTCCACATCTGTACACACGGCTCGGCCAGGCGCAAGACGCGCTGCACAGGATCCCACACCCATCAGTTTGTCAGGGGACGGAGTGTTCCTTCAAGTTTACCGTACAGTGGGTGAAAAGGGCGTAGGATGGCAGCTCCAAGTCAAGAACTGCGTATTCGTGTACAATCACCCTGTGATGCCAGAGAGCTACGATGCATATTCCTCTTTTCGCGGCGTCGACGATGTGCGAGTTGAAGCGCGCATAGATGGGATGCTAGCTGTCGGTGCAGAGTGGTCGTGGATCTACGATTACCTACTCGAGCACAACCAGAATGTAATCCAGTCGGAAGTGGACAACTTGGTGCGCCAGCACGCAACATCGGTCACGTCGCTGGAGGACAACGATGCGACGGACGCGGAGATCGCGTTGTTCATGGCTTCAGACCCGCAAAGTCTGGCGAGTGTCGACCAGACCGCTTCTGGTGAGACCAGCGTCATCTCCTGACTAGTGCGCACATGCGGGAGCTATACAAGCGCTTTAGCGAGAAGCTCCTTGTCGACTGCACCCACAAAACCAATAAGTTCGTGTCCTTTTATCGTCCAAGTATCGTCATGTATTGGCCATGTATACACTGCGATTATGTTGTTTTGCAGATACAACTACCGGTTGTGCAAGCTAATTGCGATGAACGAGTTTAAGGGGTTTGTCCAGCCCTCGGTGCTGGAAGCAAACAGCGACTGGCATATGGACCGAGCGCTCTCGCATTTAAGCGTGTCAATCCGAAGGGCGTCAAGCTGATGCGCGTTATATTGGTGGACAACATGAACGAGATCGGGATGCTGCAGGCGCATTTTCCAGAAGCGCGCATCCTGATCTGCATTTTCCACGTCATCAAGTGGCTGAAGACAACGCTCGCCACGGAAGAGATCGGCAAGCTTTCGTTGGAGTACGCGGGCTACACAGATGCGGCGTTGGCGCAAATGGTTTGCACGCAGGATCAAGCTGCGTGCGACGCCGGGTACCCGTCGCTCGATTCGCTGTGCACGCGTGCGGGCTACGACGTCTTCTTCAAGTACCTGGATAAAATCTGGCACAGCTGCCAGGACATGTGGGTCGCGCACCACTGTGCCGAGCTACTGCACTACAAAAATACCACGATCAACCGCCTTGAGAGAGCTCAAGGAGAATGTGGACAGCTCAATGAGCATGACAAAGTGCGTGGGGGCTCTGGTTGCTACCGACCGTCATAAGCACAAGGCGTACAAGTACACCTCGCAAGCGTCGACAGGAACGTGAACAGCAGCTATGACGAGGAGATGGCGCGGGATCTGTTGCTTACAACCCACTTCGCGACAGAGGAAATGGAGCCCCAGTATGCGGCCGGGCTCGCGTGCGCTGACCGATAGAAGTCCAAATCCCTCGAAGACGAGCCTGTTGTGATCGTAAAGTCGTGCAAACGCGCGTACAATCTGTGCGTGGAGGACTGCAGCTACTACGAGTTCGCGATGACGATGCGGCTGCCGTGCCACCATGTGATAGCGCACAGGAAGCACGCGAAGGCCTGCAAACTGCTGGTCCTATCCAAGTGTATTGATGACAGGTACGGAGCTCTATCTGAATCATATTATCATCGTCTGATATCCACTTATCATTATTAATGTGATTGCGCTTCGGTTTTACCCATCCTGACTCCATGTTGCGTCCATGTTTTATCCATGTATCTGTCATGTGTTTAGATGTAAGAGTAAAGCGACAGCCTACGAGACGTCCGGCAGATCCAGTACTCCAAGTGCAAGATGAGTGAAACCATGTGCTCGGTAAAGGCTCAGCGTACCTGAGAGACGGAGATGGCGTCGTTATAAGCCCGAGGAGCCGTTACCAAGGACAACACTCTACAATCTGCTGAGATCGCAAAGGTCAAGAAGGAAAGTACGACGCGTCATGCCATCGTGCGACGGTGATGAGGAAGAGGCCGACGAGGAGGACGCGGAACACTACCAAAACGATCATGGCGGAGAAGACGTCGAGTACAAGTACGGCGTAAAGCTCAAGCTCAACCCGAAATCGCGAAAGGTGAGGCGTCCAGAAAAGAAGCGCAGGCAGATCACGGTGGACGAGCGGGTAAACCACGTGTGGTTCAAGGTCCACGAGGATGCGCGTCGGAATGTCGGCAAAGTCGCACTGCCCGATCTCGTAAACGCGCTGACCCGCGAGCAGCCTGGGCTTAGAGAAACACAGCGACTTTTGGGGTCGTCCTTCGTCGTTATACAACAAGCGACCACATCTGAAAAAAAGAAAAACCCTGTCCTCAACCTCGACGCGTTTTACCTGTTGCCGGAGAGACTTCTCAAGGCGTGACTCAGGCTGCTTCCATCCACGAACCCCAGCGCGGATCACGTGTTGTCATAGAAGGCGTGTCACCGCCTTCCTCATCCGGTAACATGGAAGATGCGCAGATCAAGGACGTGGGCGCTTATTTGCGTAAGCAGATTGAGACCAGTGTGTGGTGATCATGAAGGAGCAAGTAGGCCTAAGCTCGATTTACACCAGTGGATTTTGCAGAGGGCACTCCCTGCGCTTCCAGCTGAGCTCCACTCCGTTGTATAAGACACCGCCCGCGAAATCCTGTCCAAGTACCCCTCCCCCCCCGGGCTGCCCAAGATGTCCGAGAATTTCTGTGCGATGCGCTACCAAGCAACATCACCTACGTGGTTCAGCGACGCCTGCTTCGTGGCGTTGTGCGACCGTCTCGTGGAGCAGTATCCGTACGTTCGCTATGGTGGGCTACAGACACGCCAGGCACAGTCTGGTAAAAGCCGTCGCGGACCCGATCTATCAAGGTGACGGTTGGCGCCATTTCAGCGGAGATTGCTGACTGCATGCGTGCTCAAGTCATGAAGCACGGAGTGCAGTCAGCGCATCTTTGTCAAGGTAGACAAGAAGCGCATCTTTTGTTACGACCCTCTGAGCCAGTCTGATTACCGGAATGCTGCGCTCAGGTGCGGTACAAGTCTGAAGAAGCAAGCCGCACTTACGTCGTTAGTTATGTGTACGCGCTCAACAACCCGATCCAGTTCGACGTCTACAACTGTGAAGTGTTCGTAAGCTCGATTTCCCTGCGCTACGTGGTGCCCGAGGTGCGTCGAGATATGAAGATGGGAGGACGCCGATTAGCCGCCGCTTTTCTACTATGTCAAGACAGACCGCCTGATCGAGTCTGCATTCAGTCACAAGGTCCCGACCACGCCGCCAACACCAACCAAGACGCCGCCAGCAGCAAGTTAAGATTCAGAGAATGATGGCATTCCGCAGGACGCGGACATCAAGAGCGAGGATGCGACTAGTGTGATTGAGGAGATAAGCTCGAAGGGATAGAATAACCTGTGTATGCTACAGCGGATTGCGAGGAGGAGTTAACGGAGGCCGTAAGTGCTGCTGCGGAGGGCTAGGAGGTAACGGCGGTGGTCGAAAAACTGAGCACGAAGAGCGTGCAAGACCTCGCGAGCAATACTGCTGACGGTGCGGACTCTGGCATGGATGCGAGCGCGATCGCAACCAGCGATGCGGCGAGCGTGAAGTAGGACTGTTGATTGCATCTGTAACGTGGCAATGGACCGTCTTTGGCTTGGGAAAGAATTGCGTTTCAGCTGCACCAATCTCACTTGTCAGACTGTATGAAACCATGAATGATACATGGACATTTGACTAGATGTGTTTTCGCTGTCCTCCAGGCCAAACGAATCTTCCAGTATCTCCCCTTTCCTCGAGCCAAAAATACCCATATGTCCAACAAAAATGAAGGGATTTTAATGCACATGTATTTTTGTTATAGACATATATGGATACATCCATGTATGCGCTGCCCCGGCTCTAGAAATAAGCATGGACTGGAGCCGTCGCCTTTCAGATACAGCAGCATTTTAAGCCGGATGGGGAGGGTGCCTTGGCCGTGCAGTGACAGCATATGGCGAGCCTTGCACAAAGCCGCTCGACAACATTTGATGTCGGCGGAATGAATCTTACCCCTTCGAGCACTTGAGCGGTCACACGTTGCTTTTGTGACCGCGCAGGGTGCGATCCGCAAAGCCAACGCTATCCGTATTTTCGGCCATGTTGTCGGTGGCACGACCTGCCACCAGCACAGCAGAATCCTCAAGCAACTCGTGCTGCTTCGCGGAGAGGTCCGCCTCCTTCCCTAGCAGCACTTCGCTCTGGAGCTTCTTGGACAACGACTTGAACTCACGCAAGTCGTCCATCAAGGCGCACAGGTTAGTTTTTTCGTGGCGAGTAGACATGAGCTCAGCTAGGTCATCGTCCGACGTGTCGACAAAGTCTTGATGGCGAAAACAATGTTTATCATCTGGTATGTTGAGTCCCAGCGAGTGGCTTGACGCAACACATGTCTCAGAGTGTTTTTGTTATACTAATTACAATACCCCCTGGCAATGAATTAACTCACAGTGAAATTTGCTGAAGATTGGCAGACTGGTTCAGATTGCGTAATTTACGCATCAGCTCCTGATCTTGTCCGGCAAGGAGGCATACTTGGTCATGAACTTCTGAACCGCCAGGTTTAGGCGGTGTGAAGTGCAGCCTACATGTGGAATAGCCGGGAGGTCTGCCAGCTTGGTGTTGACAGAGCACTTGTCATCAACTAGATAGACAATGTCGGCAACATCTCGCTCAAATACAGGGAAATTCCCTTCAAGAAACTTGAAGCGACTGGCGGCAGAGCGGTCGGTGACGTCGCCATCGATCAGTGAAGAGAAAGCTAGCAGAAATTTTCAGCCCGTTCATCGTGCTCGGAACCGCGAGATAGTGCTCTGAGTGGGAAGTCCACCCGTCAAACATGATACCGAACTTAGTCGGGAGAGCAGAACCGATGTCGATTTCGACCTGTCTCACTACCAACGCTGTGCATTTAATGATATTTTCCGACGTGATGCGCTCTAAGTTTGCGTACTTGGTCCCCGCACCACGAAAAGGGCAGGTGGTATGCGGTAGTCCAGTCCAGCCAGCAAAACATAGTATGATATATTTGGTGGGTGATCGTGACGAGGGTAGCCGTGTTGGTGCCGCTAGCCATCATGGTCGCCACCAGTCCAGGTGGCACTTGAGAACGTGGTCGAAGAGGTTGCTATAGCCCGTTTTATCTTCCTGATGGCAGAGCACGGGCGGCGGAAATGCGCCGTTGGCTCATCTTGGGCATCGTTGATGACCTTGTAGCAGTACCTGCATACTTAACGTGTGCCGAACGGGTTGTTGGCTGTCAGCTCAATTGTTTGGGGGAAATGAGGTTAAGAGATACAAGCAGCCAACAAAAAGGCAGCTAGCTCGCTAACTATAGAGAGGGCATCGCAACCAGTAATTTCTTGGCATCTAGAAATGCAGCAGTAGCTTGAAAATTCAGAATGCGTAATTACTGTGAAATCACTTTACATTACACAAGTACAGTGTAAAAATCAAATCGTAAGTTATTTCACTTGTTCTGGACCTAGTGAAATGAAATTATTCCGTAGTGATAGTTCCGTAAATTTTCCTGTACAATCTTTATTCGGAGGGCCAGCTGCACATGCAAGGGCGAGGCAGGGTGTATTTTTAAAAACGTTTTGCTGGCAAAAGCCTGCGTTTAACTAGAGGGAGGGGCTCGTAGCACTAGTGAGTTGAGTAATGGGACGGCGACTGATAAGTGCAAGTCGACGTGAGTACTGCAAATGCAACGACGCTCGGGACTGGAGCCCTTTAAATCATTGTGATAGTCAGAAGCAAAACAAAAACGCCATTCTGAACGAGAACGAAAGAGCGGCAGATATTGCAAAATAGTCTTCCCATCGACTGTAAAAACTCTCACCCCATCACTTGCATGTTATTAACGAGTTCTGTTAATCAGCCTTAGAATTGTGCGCTGTGTGCAAGTTCTGCACTCAATGTTTCGGTGGCGAAAACGGTTTAAAGCTAGCGAAATGTATCTTTATAAGCTGACTTATTTATTTAAATAAATAAAAAATTCTAGTGATTCCCAGCCTTTTCTAAAAGCTGGAATCCTGTTTAGACTAGGAGTTTCAAATATTTGAAAATCCGATCAGGAATCGCCTAAATAGCGTCATTGGACGAAGAAAATAAATTTAAAAATCGGACAAGAAATCATGCGAACGGGCGCAATATTCGTGGGAAAAAATGGCAAAAACTAGTAGACGTCATGCGAGTTGGATTTGAAATCATGGTATATGGTAACACATGTGATTGGTGCAGTCATGCGCGTGGAGATGTATACTGCCAATCCTTTCATGTATGTGGAAGCGTACACATACGTGTTCAAACGTTACGTCTGTGGAAAAGTACACATCCATGGCAGCACTTGACACGTCTGGCTTCGAGTAGCATTGCTCGACAAAAACCCATGTGTATTTCCAGAATCCTTGTCAGTAAGCGAAAGATGGTTTTATGCAGTTGAAACTTAAATCGTGTACATGTATCATAGTGCTGACATCGTCAATTACAGACGTAATCAATATCATAATTTGTCGCAACATCTGACCTGCGGTAGGAGAGCCTGGATCAGATCAAACTAAAATGTCACAGATATTGCATGTCGACGATACACCATGGGTAACTTCCAGTAGGAACACAACAGGATCGCTATTTGCGACGTCCCCTATCAAAGAAACAGGCATATCTGGATCATGCCACCAGCATACTCGGTCACAATCGTACGGCGAAGCATATAGCCTTGGCAGAAATTGGCATTGTACCCGAATACTCAAAGTTTTGATATGGGCGTGACACTAATTCTCCCGCGTGAAGAGCTTCATCACCCAAAGCATTCTACAACAATACCAGCATCCAACAGACGAACTAGTTTAGCTCCAATAGTAGCTCAGATTTCAAACACATCAGTCACATAGATGCTTCCAAACGGTCTACGGTCCCCAGCTAACTCGACGCACAGTAATGTATACAATTAATCCATAAAACATATTAAAACCAAGTTTAGCCATTCCTGGTCTGAAAGCAGATATAGTGTGGGCCACTGTATTTGTTTTGCAGTCACGCTATTTTCCACCTACGCTATTGAATGTAGTTAATGTCAAAGTGTTTGCGAAGTACGCTATCCTTAGTCATCATCGCCTCGAAACCACGTCTTTGGTCTCAAGTCACATTGGGCCAGATTGCATCAAAACGCATTAAAAACTGAATTTGTCGTGACACAAAACTGGGTCTATCCTTATGGTAAGGCCCAGGTACCAAGTACCACCGCCTAAATGGTGCCGAGAACCACCGCCCTAATGGTACCAAGTACCACTGCCCACATGGTACCAAGTACCAACGCCCAAACGGTACAATGTACCACCACCCAGCAAAATTGGGGAATTTGCAAAAAGGCGAGTCGCGCCAGCCAATAGCAAGGCTGGTTTCACATTTTAGCGAATGGCAGGGCCGGCATTCCGTGACGTCATGCGGCCAGTCTACTAAAAATGTGTGCATAGTGCTCCATAGTGAAGGATCGGAGTGATTAACCAATTTTTATATATGATGAGAAGGCCCCCACATAAATATTCGCCGAGGGTATGAGTGAGTGAAGAAAGGCTATTTCGCACGTTTGGGCTTCCCCACTCTGGGAACTGACGGTAAACACTCAGGCTAACATTCCAGCTTTAAATTTTATGCTGCTTCATGACTAAATCTCTGCACGATAATTCGCTTCAGGTTCAAGTTTGAATCGCATTGCACGACGGGGTACGTGCAGTCATTGAGCGGCCGCTATGTCGTGTGTTGGTCGAGAACCTACAACAGACAAGCTCGAGTGTCATCTTATGAAGCAGTGCCCTGTATGGACGAAGTCACCCTACTTGAAACGATGCAAGATCAAGACGAGTCACGACATGTGGTGTTCATCACCGAAGGTGTCTGCAACCTTCTGTCACTTCTTAGAGAAGGCTCCATACAGACACAATGCTAGAAGAAGGTCAGTAGTTGTAGAAAAATCAATAGAGGACGTAAACACGTTTGGGTTGGGCAAAAGACCGCAACAGGAACGCGGGATCTGGCGGGTTGCTCTCGCTTGCTGCTCGCAGTGCGATATGAAAAGTGCGGTTAGCTAGAGTGTCGCACGCCACGACCCCGACGTTCCTAGAGGTAACATTGCAAGCAGGTATACAGAAACACCGTAGTCCTTTATTCAACCTAAGTCAGCGTGCTTGATGTGAGCACAATATCCGGGCTGCTCACAGCCAGCAATGTCGACCAGTATACAGTCCGTGCAATTTTCATCGCCGCGCGAGTATAAGACAAGTCCGGATGTCGCCTATCATCCAGGCTAGGCTCGCGTTGGTTACTGCCAGTGTCAGGTGGGGTAGTGGACAATGGTAGACTGCTTGCACATCGACATACACCGCATATCTCACACCCCCACTCAATCTCGGAAACGGTCGAAAAGTCGATGCGATCACAAACGCGCAACCCACTGCCATCACCCAGATTCAGCAGTAGCGTCGATCCACACCATTCACCAATAGCGGTCTACACAGCAACAACACTTCCAATCGATCGCCATTTTCCTCACAGTTGCAAATGTAGTACGCAATCATGTTGCAGCGCAACTGCGTATCATATCACACACTCCAGCATTCATCAGTGTTGTTGTTCGGCTATTGACAGAGAGGTGCAGCCTTCCACAGCGATAGCAGTCATCACAGTATCAGTAGTGTCCTCTCTGAGCTCAATCGACACAATCGACATAATCGACAGCACCTTTCATGGCCTTGCGGAAGCGTGTAAACTTCAACATTGCAAGTACCACCAAAAGTGCCTTTGATATCAGCGACATATCTTCGGCCCTTATGTTCTGCGTAGTGAGCTGCTTTAGCTCCTCATTACGCCGTATCATTGTGATGTTTGTTGTCGATATATTTTGACTTTGAATGCTTGCCAGACTTGGCAGTCAGGCAATAGTGCCTTGCTTGTCTACAAGCAGTAGCGATACTGGATGCTCCCAATTCAGCTCCTTGCATAAACCGGCTAGCCACAGCAGATCCTTGGTCGTCTCCACCATTGCCACGTCCTCAGATTTGCAGGTGCTGAGTGCGTTGATGTCTTGCTTGCGCGATGCAAAAGAAACCACATTGACATCCAGTGTAGATACGTAGCCGCCGATACTCCGTCGATCGACAGGGCATTAACGTATTCCAGCATCCGAATAGCCACAGCCTCGCATTTGATTCTGTAGCTGCACATTCATCACCAGGCCAAACTCACAGGTAGCATTGAGGTAACTCAGTACTCTCTTGGCTTGCATAAAATGCGTGTATTCGTAACTTGCAAGATACCCCTTAGGTGTCTGGTAGCGTGCGCGATGTCAGGCCTTGTCGCGCTGACAAGGTATTGAAGAGCCCCAACCGATTATCTGTAGGGTAGATACTCGGTCGCTGCAGAAATCACTGCTTTTGATGGTGTTCCCGCTTTAGGCGTTGCGCATGCATTGCAGTTCTCCATATGGAACTGCTTCAACCCTCCAATACGTATTGCTTGTGGTAGTATACGATCTGCCAACGCGGCCAGTTGATCCGGATCTCGACAGCCAAGAGGTATTTCACATTTCCCATAATCGTCAGCTTGAAGGTCTCTTGCAACCAAGCTGCGATCTTGGCGCAAATGGCACATGTCCACATCGACAGTAGGTCGTTGTAAAAACCTGTAGGTCGATGTGTGCGAATGAAAGCAAAATCAGAATGAATTAATGTTTAGATGCTGAACTGTGCTTAGCTCCGTCTGTGTGTGCAATCGATCTGGAAGCAACCGCTTGTCCTGCACGTACCCAACAGTCGTCCAAGTAGACGGTAAGCAGCAACTTAACCTCCCATTCTCCATCAGCACATATAAGCCATAGTTCGAGCCACTAACTTCGCAAGTAGGGTACGATTCCAAATTTTCGGCGCCTGCTTCAGGCCGTACAAACTCATCAAAAGTCTGCAAATGAATTCTGGTCCATCCACCTGGAAACAGGGCGGTTGCTCCTTGATAATAAATGCTTCTAAATATCCCTATAGAAAAACAGTCTTCAAGTCATTTTGTAGCACCTCCCAGCCTATTTGCACAGCGTAGTATATCGCCGCACAAATGGTTTCAAACCGAATCACAGGTGCATACATCTCTTAGTAGTTAATTCCAAGCTGCCGCTTGAAACCATGGATCACTAGACGAGCCTCGAAATGCTTGATTTGGCCACGATCATCTCTTTTACCGCAAAGATCCATCTACATATAATGACTTTACTGTTCTTGGTAACCCTCCGTGGTACGACCTTCTAGGGCTTGTGACCATACAACGACTGAAGCTATGTTAGCATGGCTTCATTCCACTGGGACCAGAACTTGCTCGCGCGAGCTTGCTTGTATGTTTTCGGGATGCCAACTTCCATGATAGTCTGCAAAAGGTTTACCAGCTCGTCCCAGAAGCAAGATCAACGCACGCGTCAACCGCTTTATCCAGATTGTGGTTTAGCGATGTGTCGCTGAATTACACGTCGCCATTCGTGCTCAGTGGTAACCTGCAGCACATGGAGCGTTCGCCGGTGTTATCGCCAGGCTTCTCATGGTGTGGCCGGCCAGTCTAAGCCCGGCCCGGACCCAAGATAGCCTAAGTTACAGATTTGGACACATTGATGTGTCAACAAGGTTTTTGCTTTGTATACCGGAAATACATGGACACAATGATATGAGAAATGATTTAAACCAATCATTGCATTAAAAAAATATTAAACGTCCTATCAGAGTCGTCGAGCTAAGTGTGTATTACAGACCTGATTTTTTCCAAACTCTCAAAATGCACGACTCACTAATCGATGACCAAGCTTTCGTCACTCTCTCTACCATCATTTCACGCTGCTTCGACGCCGAAGTATTCTTGATCATTAGCAGTCTGTCACGTAGTGTCGTTCCTCTGTTTTGGGCCAGAACTTGAGTTTCGTAGTCGAGAGAGAGTGCCCGCATCTTCCGCTTAAAGGGGCCCATAACCCCCACGTCTAAAGGCTGTAGGACAGCAGTAGTGTTCTTTGGAAGAGACACCATTTCGGTGCCCCATTCCGTTAGGTGGTCTCTGGAATTGGTCGCTCACGTGGCACTTGACATTGTCGAGGTATAGAGCCAACCCTCCAGGGTGATTGCGGCTGATGTGCCCACCCCACACTCCCTCGATGAACTCCTCGTTCCAGACAGTGGTGTCCATCCAGGCTTTTTCCTGGACGGTAACCCGAGCATCGTCACCGTAGCGGCGGCATTCTTGTGCAACAATGCCACCAGCGGTCCATCGAAATATTATGAAAGGTGGCAATTTCTTGCCTGCCGCCGACACAGTGAGCAGAACACTTGCTCTGGCTGATCGGCTGCGCCCCGCAATTTTGCCCCCTTTCCCGAATTGCCCTGGGAGATGATGGTGCCTGGGTCGTCGGAGAAGTACACTGCCGTTTCGTCGGCATTTAAAATGCAGTCCCGAGCGTATGCCGCTCGAACAGCAGCTCCCTCTGTCCCCGCAAATTTGGCTTGCTCTAGCTCGGGATCGACGCTGGAGAGGACGGTCCGTGAAGGCCGTCGAAATGAAAACCCACGCCCGTGAATCAGTCGGCGCAGCAGGCGTCGTAGGCTCTCTTATTTTTGGCAGCTAAATAGTTAGTAGTCCACTCGGGAAACTCCTCTTTAACGAATGTTACTACATGAGCTGTTTTTAATGGGAAGTCGTCACGCCGCATGTCTTTTATCCACTAAATCACTTAATCATCGTGGGTAAATAAGCTCGGTCGACCTTGTCCCCCACACATACCTTAGATTTCTTCTTATGAGTACATGCATATCGAATTTTAGCTTCAATCTTGAGCCAACCACAAATGGCCGTCCTAGATTTAATGCAATACTTCGTGGCTACAGCATCTATACTTAGCCCTGCCTGAACCGAATCCTGCGCCTTCACTTTGACTTCATTTGTGTACGTTCTTCGGCGGCCGTTGGTCACCACTGTGACCAACAGCCGCCGCCTTTCTCTTCTTCGTCTCCGCAGCTGTCTGCACTGCCAGTGAGGTCGCCGTCCTCATCATCTTCTAGCAGCCACCACGCAAGAAGACTCGTGACGTCGTCGTCGCTCGCGTCCATCGGTTTGGCGCCGAATTCGCAGTGGTCCTGCTTGGAGCTCGTCATTGGCATGATTAGTTATAAAATTTGTATGCGAAATGTTTTGAGGTTATTTGTAAAACCTCAATTCTCATATCATTGTGTCTGTCGTATCAATGTGTACAAATCTGTAGGCCATACCTGGGCGTTACGAAGCTTCGCGGACCCAACGGTATGTCGCACTGAGCAGACGCGACGACCTTTCCAGTCTTCGCGGAAAAGATCACGAGGTTTCAAAACCACCCTAGTTCACTTTATATGTGTATAGGTATACAGAATCACATACGAAAGATAAGGCCGAAAGGCTCGTACAAACAGATTCCTGGAACCACTCAAGCGGCTGAACCTCTCAGGTGAGCAATGTAGGTCGGCGTTGTGGGATTACGCTTGCCCGGTGAACACGGTCAGCACTTGTGCGGGTGTTCGTTCTGATCAGGCCAAGAGATTGGAGTGGCCCTATAAGGGAGTGATTGAAGGCGCGTCTTTACCTATATATTGTCTTGGAGTGCATCAGATCGCATTCCAAAGCGACTTTCAAGTCGTGGCAGTGCCACGGTGACCTCGGACAGCGCCTTAGTTGGTGTGGACTCCTTTCTCCGTTGGAGCCCCGAGGGTAGTATTGTTTATTGTATGTACGCGTCCTTGCCTTGCTCGGTGCTAGAAACGCATTTTGGTTAGCCTATGATTCACTGTGGGAAGGTCAGACTGGCTCTGGGTGAGTCGAGCTGGGCGTGCTTCAGATGTACACTCAACTTTCGTCGACTTTCGTGGGAAACGTATTGTTGTGGGCAGGTTCTAAAGTGTTTAGGTTACGTTGCCAGTTGATTGATTTTTTCCTACACCACAAGATCATCACCTTCGAACGCTTTAATTGTTTTGCGACGGGTCCAACAAAATTCAGCGAGTACAGATTCACGTTTGAGGGTCTTCCAACGGGAGCAGATCTGACTTTGAATTGTGGCGAGGACATCAGAGTCAAAATCATTTGTCTTGCGGTTGTAGATATCATGATATTTCGGCTCGCGAAGGTAGAAATACACCGTTGAAAGGCAGCTTTCTACCTTTTCAAGCTTGCTAACTGCATCTCCATTGCGTAGCAGCAAATCTAGCAGCAAATTAGAAAAATAACCTTTCGGCGGGCGTTTGCTGCCGGAGCAAATTGTGTGATTCCCACCGCACAGCACCAATCAAGACGGCGCAAAAGATGCGGAGGCATGCATCGGCATCGGCGATAGCGACAACGTGTATATTGCATTTACTCGACGTGGTTCCAATCTATCCCACAGACGTCGCTCTGGTGCCCTTAATCCCTGGTAACGATGAGAGCGGATGGCAGCAGCGCTGTCCAAATAAAGTGTCGAAGTTGTCACCACTTTTCACAATATGAGACAATTTGTTACGGGCGGGGATTTGTGACTGGCCCCAAATATGGAAGCAAATCGGCGCCGTTTGGTGCTGCGGAAAGTGTTTTTTTGCTGCTGGTCTTGCTTGGTGCTCGCGAAGGAGTGAGTTGGACGTAATTTATAAGCAAATTTGCTGTCGTAACAGCAATTTGTCGCCACGGTGGAGATGCCTTAGTTATAGGGATTGATCAGTCTCAAAACTGCTCGTGCGTCTTCCCCCAAAATGCTGCTCGTCAAGGTTGACTCCACGCAGTTGAGTTTTATAGCAACGTCTCCATAGCGAATCAATAGATCGTTTTAGAGAAAACTTCACGCAACACTTATTCGTTCTTCGTGATACTAGACATTTCATTTGACCTTGAGCCAACGCGTTGCCGCAGGAATGATCAATTCCCGGCGGCGTTGTCGAGAGCCAAAATACCTGCGTTATTTAGCTCTAAAATATTTCGTTCTACACCTCGGATCAGTTCCCATTTCTGCCGCAGCTTCGCACGTCTTTGGTGAATGAGATTTCAGGCAGCTTAGGGGCGAACACGTGAGCGCACGACCTCATTCTCACTCTTGCTTTGCAGTGTCCAAATTGCGAAGATGGTCAGCAGCGATAACAGCGTAAGCTTCGTTGGTGCTGAAGGCGTCCCTGATCCGGTGCTGGTACGTTGGATTGTATAACAACCTGGGGCTACGAACCCCCGACTTTGGACGATTACACCAACTGGACCGTTGGTCAGCTCAGGAAGGAGTGTACGAGTCGGAAAATCCGGGTTGGTAGCAAGTCATCGACCGACGAAAGAAACAAGCGCATCAAACATCTGGTAGCATTTAACCAGTACCAGCTTGCTTTAATTGCTGAAGTGATGGACTCGGTGCCCGTGCCTGGTATCGGTTCTTGTTCTCTCTAAAAACACTGTTGTGCGCTGCTGTTGACAATGTTGTTCTCGGGCACCTACGCCACCCGATAAGCGGAGACAGGATGAAAGGCGATTCTGCAACCGGCGGGACAAACGCATTGTCGGCACTCTGGCGTGACTTTACAATCGACTTCAACAGCAAACGAACGGACCTTAATTTTCCCCAGAGCGCTAGTTCACGGCTAGCGCAGTTCGACTCCTCAGCGATAGTAGAGCATACTGCTGCTGAGCTCTACGATTTGTGGAAGGCTGTGAGCATCTAATACCAGCGGGCTCTAGCGAAGTTCACTAGATCCGGTGAGTACAATCCCGATTCCTTCATCTACTGTAATGGATCGTTCAATACGTTCTACCTGACGTGACCAGCTTCGTAAAAGGGGAACTGGAGGAGGATTAATTCGATTCACTCAAGTGCGGCGGTGATGCTAGCTTCACACTTCAGTCGTCATATTCGAAGAAAGAGAAGCAAAAATGCTCTTAACAGTGCAAGACTTTGCTTTGAAGCCCTCGGAGACTACGTCGTCAACAGTGCTGGGCTTTATCCTCAACATGCACAAGCTGATTGGACACGCTGAGACTCGACTGGAATATTAACCTGATGTCGTAGTGCAGCCGCATACAAGCAGAATTGCTAGATATGGAGGCCGATTTACGCAAGGGAAACTAAGACTCCGAGTCCAACCGAGATAATAGAGCTGCAATTCAAAAGCAAACGTTCGATTTAGTAGTGTGATGTGTATCACATTCGCTGTTCTCGTTCATCTGTGGCTCCGCGTATGTTCTGTACAGGAGGATCGGTACTACCGAGTCTCGATAGCCTCGAGGCAATTGCTTTCCTGACCAAATTTGCCTAAGTTCGGCGCTCGTAATGAAGCTGCGTTGAATCGTAGAGACGGCGAAAAGCTGAAGCATCCTGTGCTGATACCGTCGTGTATTATAGTGTATTATGTTCGATTGTGATGTCTACAGATTCGTAATTCACGGCCCTCAATTCAGCGAGCGCATTGTTAAGTCCTCGTCACACTCAATATCACAATCACCATATTGGCGAAGACGTTAGTCAATGCACCAATTATTCAGAATGCATGCAACATGCACGACTTCACAAACATTTTTTCTCTGACCGAAGATTTAGAACTCTATTCGTATATACTAACAATGTGAACGTCATCTCAACGCGAATCCGTAGCTAGCTCCAAATGAAAGTTGAAGCTGTCTCGACTAGCGCTGGTGGTGCGGAGCTGGCCAGCTGTTGGCAACGCCAAAGCTGGGGTTTTCAAAGACGAAGGCAGATCGCACGTAACCATTCCTGAAACCAAAAACAGACCACACTGCTCCGCATGAAACCAACACGATTGTAAGGACCGTAGTCTAGCTCACTCTGCATTTCTCCAAGCCGAGCAATTACCCACCTCACCACACCCGTCAGCGCGAGCACAGGTACTCGCGCTCGGATTGATAACACAATTGAAGTCAATCATTTCCTCATGCATATGTCTCTAAGGCTGCAGAAAATTAGAGAATAGGGTGAGAACAGTGTTATTGTTATGTAAGCGTTAGGGCAACACTATCAGGAATTTTCCACAAGCTAGGAGAGCTTGCATCTGAGGTATGTGATAGAATCCCCCATTCCACCGGGAGAACCGCACGACACCGCAGTTCACCGACTGTGACGCTTGTACATTGACTACATTGCGCTGATAGCACTCAGAGAAGAAAGAGATACTCGGCCAACGTCGCATATACGCGGCACTTGGATGTAACATAACCACCCGTCAATCGCACTCACATACGTAGAACCATTGGAAATTGCAGAATGTCTTGGTGACAAAAGGCATTAGGTCCCGCTCGCTTGTCTCGAGGAGTGGCGTTGAAATGAGTGCTTCACACATCCAAACAAGAATTCAATAGGATAGAAAAGGGGGCAATAGGCCGGGAGGAATAGGCCTAACACCGACACTCGAAGATAGTGGATAAGGGATAATATTTAAATATGTTGCAAAACTACAGCCTCATCTGTTATCTGTCGATTCCCGGGGAACTTGTTGCCCCTGTTTGTTTTTCTGTTGCGGGGAATAGGGGCACCAGAACAACAGGTTTGTGGTGCTGAAACCCTGTAACAGGTTATCCGATGAAAACCACTAGGGGAATCTGCAAAAGCTAGCTTAAAGAGCCCCAAGTTCATTTGCGCGAATCAAGCCCTCCACTAATTCGTCGACCTGATAATAAAGCGTGTCTCCATGCACGAACGCCACGCTCCATTCGAAGACACCATCCCCTTCCGACATGCGCACACCTGCTACTTTTCCGATTCGATTTTCGCGAATCGAAATGTCTTGGCCTTCGATGTCAACGTCAAATGATTGTACAAAGGCCCATTGTAGCGCCCTTCCTGGTGTATTTTTCATCATTGTAGTCAGCCGTTCCGGGTCAAAAAAAACCTTTCTCACGGGAGGGTCTTGGGCCAGACCACCAGCACCCGCGCGAGGTCGACCAGGACGACCACGCACATGAATTTTCTCAACAGCCGATTGTAGGCTCAGCTTATCAAGCAAGTGCAACGAAGCAATAATATGCGAGCACACCCAGCCTGAGTGCATTAAGCTCTTTGTATGTGCAACTAAGAGCATCGCGAATACACTTGACCTGAGAGATGCAATCCATCAGTTAACGAAAAAAATCCAATTTCTCAACATGAAATGCACGAACAGGATCACCCGTGTGCTGATCCTTTTTTTTTTGCAACAGCTGAAATTTGTATTTGTTCGCGACAATTGTTTTCTGAACAATCTTCAAGCGATGCTGGCAGTCCGAATGAGCTTGCTACCTAAACTCTGTGGCCTTAACATTGGTTGAAGTGCAGCGGGTGTTGTATGAGTAGACGTAGTCGTTGAAGTTCTCGAGAGCAATTTTTGCTTGGCTCATAGTATTGTAGGTTTCTATTGTCGTGTACCTGCTCACGGCAGTGGCATCATCTCCACCAACTGCGTCTAACTGATCCTCCACATAGTCGTCACCGTAGTCTAACCCGATACTTGAAGGACTCGAAATCACTTGATCATTGTCACTGTTACTACCGCCAATAACGTCCGATAAAGTTTCCTCCACGCAAGACAGAACTACAATGCTGTCAGAGATGCGGTGTTCCGATGCCATTTTAGCAAGTGATGCTGCATCAGCACGACCGTAAGATTAGTTTCAGTCGCAGGGAGGTGGAGCTGCAAGTGTCGGTGCTTTCCAAAGCTTTCGTTTCTTCGATGGAACCCCTCAGTTGCGCTATGGTGAGTTGTCCCCGAATGCTGCCGTGACTTTGTTCTTTTAGCGAAATACTAGGACATGATGCTGCGTATATGATTTTTACCCAAATTATTAACGCTTGGATTAATTCCTTTACACGTACGCGCAGTAGTACTCTTGGAATTAGTGTCACTGATATCACAAACCACCTCCTTACGTCGACGACCAGAGTCCGGAGTGCGGCGTGATCGTTTTTCTAGAATTCATCCCTTGTGAGACCGCTCTAAAAGCACGATGTGTGGCTTTTGTGTCCAATCCGGCTCTGACTGGCTGCCTGTGGTTCGTGCGACAGATTCCCTAGTGGTTTTCATCGGATAACCTGTTACAGGGTTTCAGCACCACAAACCTGTTGTTCTGGTGCCCTATTCCCCGCAACAGAAAAACAAACAGGGGCAACAAGTTCCCCGGGAATCGACAGGAACAGGTGAGGCAGTAGTTTTGCAACATATAAAAATTAGCATCCAGCGGATAATCTCTGGACTCATAGTAGCGCCACCCAAGATCCAGACTGATTTTATACCAGGGTATTGGCGAACTGACCCAGTCGGACAGTGAGCGAAGTCATGGCAGCACTTCGTGAACTTCAAGCGAATAAACGTGCTATCCGTGCTGAAGTAGTCTAGAACCTTTTTCACGCTAGTTAATGTCAAAATAGACACCTGTGGCTTTTGCTCAAAGTCATTGCGAATAGCAACCTTCTTCCCGCGAAGGGCATACCCTCGCGTGCGTATCATTCCTCGGTTGTCAAAGCTGACCTCATCCAGGAATACAATATTTTGGTGGCTTCGGTCTGTGTAGCTCAGCTCCTCCGTAAACCGAAACATGCCACGCTCCTTCATATGTATTGCACGACGCTCTAAAACCTTCCGCGTTAGCCCATATTCGTGGATTATTTTCCAGACGCCCGTATTTAATATATTGGCGGAATGCGCCCGCTTGAAAGCGTCTTGGGCTTCATCAAGATACGCGAGAAAGTGTTTCTGGTAGCAGTTAAACAGCCATTGACGCTGGTCCTTTCATGTAATGCCTTTTGTCCCGGTGTTGACACGCTGAAGTATCATAGACCTTGATTCAATTGCGAGTTGTACGATCCGACTTGTTCAAGAGTGTGCAAGGGTCCGTGTTGAGTACCAAAGCGTACAATATGCGTGCAAGCAATGATAGACCGTGTTAATGTGGGCGTACTGTCGCGTAGCAGCTTCCTCCATCGCGCACTGCAATTCGCCATAACTCCGTAGTGTTTCAAAATATCACGACTTTGATCAGTTACAGATCTGCGTCGATTAATGGTGTATTCCATAGTAGCAAGAGAATTGTGTTTTCCACTTCATGGTACACCACTATACCGATTGGTACCGGTATAGTCCGGTATCACCCGTAGTCGCTCGCTGCAGACCACCCGTGCTTGCTGTTCTACTCACTTTGGATTTGAAGAACAACAGAGCACGCAAGAAAGAAGGGGTAGCCCACAAGCCGACCATGATGATCCGCGGAGCTACCAACCAATCCAGCGTGCCTAACTTGCTTTCATCCAGGGCAGGCACTGCCCAGTCGGATAATGAGAATCCAGCGGCAACGCCGGCTCGTGGACGTCATCGGCGAAGAGGGGCCGTGGCCACCCCAGCGAGGAGCACGGCGGAGCCGACGCCCCAGCAAGCAAGCGCCAGCGAAGGCTGTCACCGGTGCCGCCCTGGTCGAAGCCCGCAAGGGCATGGAGAGGCTGGTGCATCCCCGACGAAAGAAACGGTCGACGGTGGTCAGGGCGCTGACTCCAGTGCGGAAGCGAAGCCCCCAGCCAAGAAGAAGACTTAAAAGGCCCCGCAGTGGCGAAGGTCCAAGCAAGTGATTCACCCCATCGTCAAAGAAGGCGACAAGGCCGGACAGCGGCTTCGACTTCGGCATTTTCGTGGCATCGTTCGAGCCAGGTGCTCCCAGCACCAACCCGATATCATCCGGCCACACCATGTCTGCTGCGGATGTACCCGCATCGGCTCAAGTTGCTCCGATGGGAGCCGATGACGGCAGAACCACGCACGCTGCAGGCCGAGGTGGTGCGTCTGCGTGCCATAGTGGCGAGCCCACCTCAAGCTCCAAGCCTCACGGCTGTGGCCCCAAGCTTCGTCCCATTGGATCTCACCGCTACAAACGCGAAGGGAGATATGCCGCCGCCGGAGGTGTGCAACCTCAAGACTGCAAGTTTCCTGAAGGCGCAAAGAAGGGCAAAGACGACTACAACCAGCCGCAAGTACACCAAAATCGAGTGGAAATGTTTCCGCGGAGCCCTCTGTTTTCTCATCGCCCAGCCCCATCGGACGCTCAGACATCTAGTCTACCGTCCGTGGGGAAGGCCTTATTGGAGTCGCCGCCGTGTGGGCGGACATATTGACCTTACGGTACGGGGTGACCATACATCCACCCTCAACTATATCAGTGACTCTACAGTCATGGTTGATATAGTCACTCATGACTATACAGCCAGTTCCGGCCGTACAGCCGGAACAACCCTCACTATAACCAGGTGGGGCACCATCCCCACCTCTCCTTATTGGCGCGGCCACTATTACCAGCGAGATCGGTGGCACGGCCCCACGGCCTGCTGATGTATCGGCCCCGGTGAGCCCTGTACCAAGTCGTCGCAATGAGGGCCGCGCCAACGATCGCGCGTTACCGGATGTCCGCTCCTCAGTTCGACCGACGAGCCTACGTCCTGAGGTTAGACCTGCGACTGAAGCAACCATGATGCTAATGCGCGCGCGTAGCGACTTACTGCATCTGAGTGGCAGAGCAATGTTGACCAAGGTCATGACAGAGGTGGGATGTTGACGGTACTGTGGGCCCAGAATTTATGCTCCTTAAACCTCTACAGCAGGCACTCTCCGAATATGCACACCGGTTGGGCGCATCATTGCCTGCTTTCGTGGAGCTGGTACTCGGGCAGACGGCGAGTGACTATCGACCCAACAAAAACGTGGCATCTGCAGTTCTGAACAACCTGTGCAAGAATTGTAAGCACCTGGAAGCACTCCAGAAAAATGTTCGAGAATGCGTTTAGGTGCAGCTAAAGAAGACGCCATCACTACAGGTGGAGCGGCCATCAATCCACGGGACTGCAAGAGACCGCCTTAACATCCTCCGCAAGATCATTCGCAAAGAGCAAGATGCATGTCGGTGCTTGGTGCAGGACAAGATTATTTCTTGTCCTGCGTATTCCGAACAGTAGGCTGAGATTGCCGTCAGTCTGTTTGGTGTGGTCGACAATGGAGACGAGAATGC
This sequence comes from Phytophthora constricta, assembly GCA_011947335.1. Lineage (NCBI taxonomy): Eukaryota > Oomycota > Peronosporomycetes > Peronosporales > Peronosporaceae > Phytophthora > Phytophthora constricta. Next base: position 119,981 of record JAAVTI010001550.1, read on the forward strand.
TGCTACTGCTGGCCGCACGATCCATGACCTGTTGTTTCCTGAAGGCACCTCCATCAAAGATTGCACCGACCAAGACAGCATCACCAAGCCAGACCACGTTCACTGTGACGCTGTAGCCAGCGAGATTCTGCGACTGAAACCCTAACACACGGAAGCAAGGATTTGCATGATGTCTGGCGACGTCGCTTCAGCGTTCCGCAACATCCGCATTCACATCATCAGTGTTTATCTGTTTGCCGGTCGGATCGAGAAGGACGACATTGTTGCGATCGAGCTGGCAGCACCGTTCGGTTAGACTGGGTCACCTGGCTCGAACGATATCGCCGATGGGGTCATCACGCACATACATGGTTCCCATATCAACGGCGTGTACCCGACTGGTTTCCACCACTATCAAGGGGTTGACGATCACATTAGTGTTGCCGCCGAAATTGGCACGACATGCGACGGCGTAGACCGGTCTCTTCGGTTTGCCATCGTGTCGGTCTTGGGTGCGGATGCAATAAACATCGAAAACGTTCACTAACTGGGACATGTGTCAATGTGTGCTTGGACTTAATTTTGACTCCATACCGATTTAGTATCGATGCCAGTTGCAGAAATTGAGAAGGCCCGGTGCATCGTGGTAGCTGCGCACGCAGCCCCAAAGTTATCGAGGACAGCATATCATTTTTTAATGGACAGTCTTGGCCACGTGGCAACATGAATCCGGGCCGCACGACCTTACCTTCAGCGCTTACGCCAGCGCGAGTTCTCTGCACCGCTTCCAGAGTATACACAGTCACGGACGATACGCGATAAGACCTGCTGTGGTAGTGGCTCGTGCTGCACATACCTCACCTAATGGAATGTCTCTGGAATATTTCAACACACTGTCATCCCGGGACATTGTGTTCGAGATGGATGCGTCCGGCTACGGTCTGTCCGCACTGGACGCTGCTTCGCAGCAGGCTCCGACCTACCAATTCCCTGGACTTGGGCGCTCTCTGATCGCTGAGTTCAGAAATGGCGAACCCAACGGTCTGACAGCAACTTCCGCGAACTGCGTGTCTCCCGCGCGATTGCCGTCCACGCGTGGGGATTTTGATGAAGTGCAGGTGGCTACCGCACCGTCGGCCCTGTCATGTTAATTTCCGCATTGACAACACTTCCGCCACAGCATGGCAAAACAAGCTTGCTTCTCGCAGTCCACGCACCCAAGTGATTATCTGGCTGGCCAGCCGGTGGGAAACATATTACGGACTTTGATTCTCCGCTTCACATGTCGCTGGTGTTGCAACGAACGTGCAGATTCCGGCTCCTGCATCGCATTTAACCTGTCGTTTTCGACCAAGTTTGCCTCACTAACCTACGGCTGGTTGCAGATCTTCCTCGCGATCGATATTCAGGGCCTGACCGACATGTGGCTGCGTATCTCCGAGCTCACTCTGGTACCGACGCCACGTTTATCAGTACAACCGCGCGCTAAGCAAATGGACGGCGTGGACCTCACGCTAACGTATTCCACCTTCTTTTGTCGATTTCTCCCTAGCTGACCAAATGCAGCACATATCGGACTTCATCCTGCACGGTTTCTAGTTTGGATTTGATTCGGGGGTCTATTCGCAGTGATTCAATCATGAGCGTTCTTCAAGGTGTTCGTCATTGTTTCGCTGCATCTGGCCATGGATTCCCTATTGCCCTCCCGCACACCCGCACGCTCCTAAAATGCATCAGCCGCCTCGACTCTCCACAGCAACGGAAGTCGCCCGTGTCACTCGAGCTCTTCGACGCCTGTCTCAACAGCCTTTCGATGACTGATCCCTTCGAGAAAGCTCTATGGGTGTCATGTGCCTGGTGTTCTTTTTCCGGATGCGACGGTCTGAGGTTGTGGCAATTTCCGGTGGTTCCTTTGAGTGGTTCGCAGTCCGGGTGCAAGATATCGATGTGCTGAATGTCGGCGGGCGGCTAGCATTGTCCCCGGCTAAGGCACACTCGGTCTGTATACGCATGGTCGGTTCGAAGACAAACCAAGGCGGCGTTTCCACTACAAGAATGCTATCACCTATTCATGTGCATCGGTGCATTGGTTCTCCTTCAAGCCCGGAAAAGCTTACCGGTCGATATTCTTGCCGCGGTTTACACGAGCCGTAGCGGAAGGTCGACCTGGATCGTGACTGCGGACGTGTTAGAGGCTATCAAGCGAGCGGCTATTAATACAGACAAGGATCCACGCTTCAACTCTCACTCACGGCGCGCCGGTGGTGCAACCCACATGTACAGCTCGGTTCAAGTGGCAACACCGTCCGCGAGCATGATGGTCGGCTCACGGGGTGATTCGACGTTGCCTTAGTGGGTTCAGGACACCACTCTCCTTGTCCCGTATCGGATTGAGCTGACGGTCGCGCATAAGTCCCCATCAATATAATGTCGTTTGACCCTACATGTAGTGGAAAAGTGTATTCCATAGCGCAGCACTGGAATTGTGTTTTCCACCCAAGGTACACCAGTATACGGGTTGGTACTGGTATCTTCCGGTATCTCCGTGGTCGCTCGCTGCATACTACCAGTGCTTGCTGTTTTACGCACCTCGAATTCGGAGAACAGCAGACCACGCAAGAAAGCCCCACCTCTCCTGGTCCCATATCGGATTGAGCTGACGGTCATGCATAAGCATCCATCAATGTAATTTCATGTGACCCTACATGTAGTGGAAATGTACGATTCCGTTCTTTCTCGGACTTGCCCTACTTCGGCAAATTTGGACGGAATTGACAAGACTTAGTTTTGTATGGCTTGCACGATTTTACGAGTTGATTCGCTTAAGCGATTCAACCGATCGACCTTGGAAGTTTCGAATAGAACGCACAATAGCTGAACTCAAATGTACTAATACCGTGTGTTGGCCGGAAGATCTGGATATGTTTTGCTCTATATGATCACGAAGCGAATTTTCGCTTGTGCATCTCGACTCAATTTGGACTCCATGACAAAGTTAGTCGTCGTCCAGTGCCTACTTATGGGGCCGCACTTGAGAGAATATAATCCACGCTACTTAAGCCTCAACCCGCTCCAGCCTCGAACTTTCTTGTAGTGCGTCTTCAAAAGGAACACACATTCCAGAAAATGTGTCGTGAGAGGTGCCATCAAATAGAACAGGATCAACTCTCGTGACAGCGATCCAAAAAGACGACCGTTCTGAAGCTTTTCGCGTTGAATGTTTGTGGTAGATGCGGACGAATCGATTTCCACAGCCGAGTCCATTGCTTTAGTTGTCGTCGTCACCGGTAATCTCGGCATGAAATTTTCCGCACGACGATCCAGTATTATGTAGGCGCATTCAAACATGTGCAGCCCCTCGGAAGTGGTGTGGTGGGTGAAAAAACGCTCTAATCGGAATCGTTCGAATCGGGAGAGTTTGATCATTGGCGCTGCTTGTAATGCCTGACCATGTGATCGGACCCAGCAATCGTGGACGTTGCCTTCAATCCAACCCAAAATACACGTTTCCTGCTCCACTTGAAGATCGCTTGATTGACGATGTCGTACGAATGTCGTTCTTCATCGGTTCGGTCAATATTCACCTAGTTTAAGATACGATATTGCGGTTATTGAAGTATTATGTACTACAAATAGATTTCCGATTGTAACAGCTTCAGTTTGACGAGATTAAAAATATATCACAATATGTAATCTCACAGGATTCACAAGGGTTCACTAAAGCTCTGGATGTAACGTAAAATACGGATCAGTACGCCGCGTTCTATTATTACAGTACGCGGTCCGACACATGATGCGCGTTATATTCGATTCCGGTGATTTTATGGGTTTTGGACGCTGCCATTTTGCTGACAGCTCAACCTGTTAAGCCGGTTGAGTTTATTGAGGGCCCAAATGGGAGCAGATGTTGTCGCGGGTTCGAATCCCATCGAATCCGTTAATTCCCGCACCACGAAATGGTAAGTTATCTCTCCAAGTTCCTTTCATTTGTACCGTAAAGACTGCACCTCAACTAACCAATATTTTGCACACTAGTTTAAACCTCAATAACAATGTCGTCGAGCGTCTCCATAACTTCGGTCATAGGGGCCTCCATATCTACGTCAAGATCGGCACCTTCACGCAGCTCCCAGGCGGTCCTAAATTGTGTGCCGTAGATATCATGCTTGACAATATGCCACGAGGTGGGGTCATTGCTGTAGCCACACGACCGAACGCTCTTGGTGACAGCTTCGTCAGGGGTCTGCTTCCAAGCCCAAGCGACCCATAAGGACACCAAAACGACCTCGGAAGGTCGAGGATTTCCTAGGTCATCTGCTCGAGCATTTGTTTTCACTCCTCGATCAGCTTGGAGATGTTGTTCTTGAAGGACTTGTAGATGCTCTCATCTCCTGTTTGCACATACGGAGTCAGAACGCCCGGCACCTCAGCCATCTTTATGGCCTTGTCAGTGCACCGCTGCTTGACGAGCTTCCAAATGTGGTTACGCTTTGAGTCCCACACGATGTACTGACCAGTAGTCTGTAAAGCGGTTGGGTAGCACCAGTTCAGCCAGTTCGACAGAGGTTCTTGGTCCACTCACGCTCGTGAGTTGATAGGCGATGCAGAAACCACCTAGGCGCTCAATTGAGCTGCGGGTCTTCCGCTTCCAGATGAGATACGACGGGAGCTTCTTACCCGAAGCGGTGACGGCCAGCATGACAGTAATACTCATGGACGCGAAGCCCGTTGATCTCACTACTACATTGCGAGCCCCAACACAATCGACTGTGTACGGGAGAGCGTCTATAAAGTACAACGCCCTCTCGTCCATTAGGATTGTACATTCTCGGTTCATTTGGGACTTGTGCTTCTCCAGAAACTTTATGTACGTCACTGCTCGGTCGACGAGGACCTCGTCCGTCAAGGTCGTTAGGTTCGTGCGCTTTCGAAGCGTGAAGTCGTTGCGAGCCATGAATTTTGAATCCACGGATCCGACGCAGCAAGAGATTAATGGCCGTGGACGCAATACAGCTGCGGGAAACTTTCTCCTTTCGGATGCGCATCTCGTAGATCAGATTGATCAACTCGTCCTCGACTGCACCCAGCAGCGTTCGGAGACCACCGCCTATGATGCGTCGGCGGGCGACATGCTCCGTCATTATCTGATCGCGATCGCGCCACCACTGGCTGAAGCATTATGCATTTATGCGCCACCCACGCCGACGAAAGTGGTCTTCTGCGCGTGGGGGTACTCCGTTTCCTTCGGTAGCAATCCACGCAACTGCTTGCTGCTTTATGCAGCATAGATTATGCTGATATTGATGATTTTTCTTCTGGCCGTGAAGAACTGGAGTGTTCGGCAGTTTGTAACCATTTATTACTGCCCTCGAAATTACCTGGGCGTTCTATTTTAATAGTACCACCCCCCTTCCTTATAACGGACACCTTCTTATAACAGACAAACCCGATACAACCAATCGGTCTGCCAGTAAATGGGGAAAGGGCAGCCTGCATTATAGCAGACAATCAGCAATCGTGGCCACATCACCATTCGTTTTGCGCAAAGCTGCTCGGCACCAGCGCTTTTGCCACCTTCCTTTGTTGCACATGCCAACCAGCGATGCCCAGTAACGCCAGGCGTAACTCGTACACAACCTCAGAAAAACTTGCCGTTTTAAAGCATCTTGAGGTGTCTGGTGACGTTCGCGCTACTATTGCACTCTTCTATCGTGACCTGGACGTGAGTACGTACGACAGTAGATGTAAGCTAATCCTAGAGTGGCGCGAGGCTCGAGGCTCGAAAGTGGATCCAGCGTTCATGGGAAGCCTTGAGTCCTACCATCATTGCATCTGGCTTCGAAAGAGCAGATATTCGTACTTCCAATTTAGATGAAGAAACCACCTTGGTTGTGGAGCGATTGCAAGCTTTGAGCACGGCTGACAATGTAAAGTTAGGCTTAGATGACGATTTTGAATAAACGCAAGGAAACTGTTAAGTGAGCTGTGTTTCTTTTGTGTGTATGTTCATAAAATGGCACTTGTGGGCTGTGGCTGTCAGTTATAAGTAGTCCTTCAACGTTTAGCGTGTACTGGGAGGGAAACTGAACTGTACTGAACTAACTGAAATCAGTTTCAGTTGGCTGTCAACCGGCGCAAAACTGTGCTCAACTGACTCAATACTGAACTTCATATAAAATGATGAGCATGCAAGCCACCTGCTGCCGGATTTTCCGCTCCTCTTTATTTGTTAAGTGCTGTTAGCGTTTTGGTTAGCGTTCCCTCGCATTCACTTAAAGTGGACTACGTTCAACTTGCCTCACAGCCACCATTCACGGACTGCGACGGAAGAACGCAGGGTGAACGCCAATATCGCGATGACACCATTTAACGAAGTGTTGGATAAAATTATCCGCGTTAGTGACGATGAAGACGATAGCACATCGGACGAGGCCTTAGATGAAGACACGGGTCAGGATACATCATCTTCTTGGTCTCCTCCGCAACAGCAACTGCAGCATGTGCAACCGACCAGCGCTCAAGCCCAGACGAACTTCCAGTACCAGAGTCCAGCCTCTATCCTGATTCGGGTCCACAGCGCGCAACGACATTTTCTGTCGAATATCTCTCAATACCAGGCAAGGACCCTCAATCAACACCAAGACACTCCTCCAGTTGCTCCACAACAACCGCAGCAGCACCGTCCGCCTGTGAGCGGTGTCCAGCAGTCAAGCCTTCAGTTCAGTCACCCTATAAACAGCACGGAGTCGGCAGTGGAGCATCCACAGCAATACGATGAGCCTGCCAGCGCGATCGACCAGCACAGCTTCCAGTTCGAGCACCCCGTAGACAGCATGGAGTCGGCAGTGGAGTACCCGTACCAGTATCACCATCCTGTGAGCGGTGTTGAACAGGCAAGCTCAACCAATGGCACCGCGTTTGGCGGACGCTTACAGGAACCACCTCTACACGCTGAGATCGCACCTGCAATCGAACCAGACCTGCCTGTCATGTACATAATGAAAAGCCAACATAAGCCGCAGAATTGGCTTTTTATCAGACTAATTCCTAACTCGAGCTTTACCGGTACGCTCGAAACCATCAGGTCAAGCGACGCTGAGTGTGCATTCTGCAAAAGATGCCACACTCGTATCGCATACAAGCTTGGATAAATAAACGCCGTCAAGAATCACATGGCAGTTTTCCACTCTGAGGTATTGCACGATCATGCCGACGAGGCTGCGGCAGGTGTGACTTTGACTACCAGTAGCGTTGGTGGAGCAACACGCGCGGCAAATACGTCGTATTTGGCAAAGATAACGCCAGAGCAGCAGAAGCATGCGAATCGTCTGTTAGCCGCTTGGATTGCAACAATTTCACGTCCATTCTCAACAGTGGAGGATCCTGGATTGTCTGCTTACGTGCGGTACATCCCTCAAGAGTTAGGTGGAGTGCTCGTAACTTTGCCAGGCAGAACACAACTGCGGAGCGATGTGGTGCAGGTTGCGGCATAACTCCGCAGAGCGTTAAAAACTTTGGTAAAGAGAGATTGCAAGTACTACACTGTCACGACAGACATTTGGACAAGCAGAAACACAGAGAGCTACATGGCTGTAACGCTGCACTACCTTGCGCCAGATTTTCAATTTCGAAGCTGGACGCTGGAAGTTGCATTTTTTCCAGGACGGCATACAGGTGAGACGCTATCGCGACAGAATTGCGAAAGGTGTTCACACGCTGGGGACTTAATCCCCACCATTGCGTGAAGTTATCCAACGCAGTTCGAGCCGGAAACTTGCTTGGCATTCCACACATGTCTTGTGTGGCACATTCACTTCATCTTGTGCTAGCTGGAGCACTAATTAAGCGGAAAAGCAAGAAAAACGTGTGATCTAGTCTAGGCAAGACGAGACTGTCGAAGCAATGGATGTCAGCAGTCCACCTCGTGAATCCATCAGTAGTGAGTCAACCAGTTTCAGCACGCATTCCGCGACACATTATGGAGATAGCACTCCCCACCATACGCAAGCGCCAATCGAACTTGATGAAGTTAGCGTAGCTGAGCCCTGGCGCCAAGAGCAGTCAATGCAAGAACTAAGCGAATTCCTCCGTCAATGGCAAGATTTTGAAGAACAATCTGCGCTGACGGAATTGCGTGACATCGTTCAGAAGCTCCGAGATATTGCCGTGTATATGCACAAGTCTCATAAGGCCACGCAACGTCTTCAGAGAATTCGGTCAACTCGTGAAGAACCAAAGCTAAGGGTGATGATTGATTGTCCCACACGCTGGAGTAGTGCCCGAGACATGCTTGTACGAATGCTTCAATTACATTCGTCTTTGCCCCGCTTCTTTGGTTACCTGGAGTCCCATGAGGGCAAGGCGGAGTTCGCGGACGCCCCTAACACTCGATGCCAGAACCTTCATATTGGTTTGCGGTCAAATGTTTGCTCTGGCTGTTAGAGCCGTTTGCCTCAGCGACCACAGATCTTGGTGGTGATAGCTACCCAACTCTAGCAGTCACCCTTCCATACCTTCGCAACATCAAAAAATACTTGACAACCCAAATCTGTTTCGCGAACGGTGACAATGGAAGGTTCCCACACGTATGTTGAGGAGACTGTCAGCATGATGAACTCTGTTCGACGAGCCATGCAAATGCTATTCTCGGATCGATTTAGCAACCTTCCACCAGAGGTGTTATGGATCTCGTTGCTAGACCCTCGCCTCACGGATGATGGTGACACTAGATGACGCCGAAAAACACAAAGCTAAAGCCCTACTATTGCATAACGCGATGGAAATTGCATTCGAACTTGAGCCGGAACCGCGCACTGCAGCTGAATTCCGCCAATTCACGTCACCAGTATCAAAAACTGCGATATCTAACATAAGAGCTGCTGTTTTTGGACGTCGAGCCTCATGAAACAACGGCGGTGAGGTAGTTGATGCTGGTGTAACGCGTGAACAACTTCAATCAAGCTGCTTCATGGAGGTAAAATACTACTTTATTCTTTCTTCAACGGTGCGAGCTAATGCCGACCCGCTGGAGTGGTGGAGTTCGAGAGCAGCAGAACTTCCGATACTTACCGAGCTGGCTAGAAAATGGCTTGTTGTGTGGCAAGTTCTGAACCTACTGAACGGGCATTTTCAACTGCAGGAAACACGGTGACAACAAAGCGCATCGCGCTTGAGCCATCCATGGTTCGTGATGCCATTTCCATTCATGATAACTATGGAGGCGAGCGTTGGGCTTGATGGCTTTGCTTTCTAAATAAAGGTTCTCATAAATTCCCTTAGCGTGCACCTTGGACTGCATATCGAACAGCTTGATGTAGCTGATCTCCTCCTCACCCTCCAGCGCCTCATAGGTAGCTTCATATTTTTCAGCCTCAGCTGTAGATCCGCCATGGCCTCTTACTTCGGCATGCTGCGGTAGTCCGGGCTGCTCGACACCTTCTGCCTGACATTGGCGTTGATCACCGCCTCGCTCATGCAGATGCTCTCCACAAAGACCAGGTGCACGCTGGTCTTGTGCCCCTCCGCGAAGGCTCTGAACGTGCCCCTCAGCACTTTGTGTCTCTTCTTGGCTGTGTTTGTGGCGGCGAACACGGCCACGTCACCTCCCTTGGCTCTGCCCTTAAAGCACTTGCTTGAGCGACTCGAGCTCCAGCGGCTCCATCTCCCCTTGGCTCGTTCATTGTGTGGTTCGAAGAACGTGTGGTCCTGCATGCCCTGGGACTTGGCACGCCGCAGCTGGCCCACGTTAAAGACCTCGCCCTTGAAGCCCTTCCAGCAGAAGAACTCCCAGAGCTTCTTGCGATGAACGGCTTGCCCCGCGCGGGCAGCCCCACCATGACCAGCACCAGCTCGTCGGCCGTGGGCGTGAATCGCTGGCGCTCCGAGAAGAGCGGACGGTTGGTCTTGCGGGAGTCACGCCGGCTCAGCGAGTGTGGCGGCGCCGGTACCGAGAACGTCACGGTATTGTATGCCATGGAGATGGGGCCCCGGGGAACGGCATCGTAAGCTCCTTGTCGGCTGAGGGCGCCGCGTATATCGGCTGCGGGCGCGCGGGCTCCATGGGCGAGGCGGACAAGGACGCGGCGCTGGTGTCGGCGGTCGACGACCCGCTGGACGGCGACGAGAGCATCTCCACGGACGCCATACTGCCTGCTGTCTTTCGGAGTGAAGCCGGTTGTCTGTGTAGGAACTGACGCTGCTTGCCGTCTAGGTGCCACATTGTATGCTGGTGGTAAGCGTCTCGGCAACAATGGTCAGTTTGACGTTCTGGATGACACGCTCGCGAGGAGATCTTCGGCCCCGTCATGTCGATCCTATGCAGTCTTTTACCTTAATAGGCAACGAGTCACATCTTATAGGCTGCGGGATTGCATGAACCTGCGAACGTACCACTGTGAGAGCATAGTGATACCGCAATCTGCATTCCGCCAATCACCAGCCCCCACCTTCCATCCACCAATCAGAGCGCAGAAACTGAGGACACTGGGGAACTAGCTTTTAATCGTCGTCGGCAGCGAAGTTTGCCATTCACCGACACGATTCCTTTGCTCATTACTCAACTGGCAACAGATCCGACATCGCACACGATGAGATGCAGGCTGCAGGAGCAAGATCACTGCTATTCCAGAAGCGTCAGCGGCTGACGAAACTACAACAGCTGAAGATATGCAATCACCGCCGCAAAACACCAGCCGCTACGTACAATGATCTTGCCGCCTGGGCTCAAGCCGAGTTTATGCTCTTAAAAAGCCTTCCAAGAAAGTGATTTGGAGGGCTGTAAAGTCAGAGAGCACGCTCCGACACCTCATAGCAGACTGCCTTGATCGCAAGAAGGCTCGTCCCGAGTACCAGCTCATGCTGGATCAGTGTGTCGTTGAGTTCGTCTCTGTATGCGAGGCTTTCCAGCTCTCGCTCTCCGGAGAGATGATCATGGCCCAGGCAAAGGTGCTAGCAAGGCGACTGAGTATCCCAGCAGTGTCACAACCGCGGTTTGGATGGTCGTGGCTGCGTCATTTACAAGACCGGTACGGAATTAGGTGGAGGAGGGCGCACGGGGAGTCGGGGGCGGTTGATTTGGATGCAGCAGCAGGTGAAATTAAGCGGCTCCGTGGCATCATCAACACCTACTCATGCTCGGACGTCTTTAATATGGACGAAACGAGTTTCTTCTATAACAGCGTGCCGCGGAGATCGCTATGCATCCATGATGCTCCCGCATTAAAGCAGGACAAGGCGCGCATCACGTTGGCCGTGTGCACCAATGCCACAGGGAGCAGCAAGCCTTCGCTTCTTTTCCTTGGGAAATCTGTTAAGCCGCGATGGCTTAAGAACAAGCCCGATGATGTGCATTACATGTCAACCAAAAAGCATGGATGACGACGGCGGCATTTCAAGCGTGGATACAAGAGTTTGACGATGTCATGCGAGCGGAAGGGAGAAACGTGCTGCTGCTCGTAGATAATGCATCGTCGCACGATGACGAAGGCATTCGTCTCACTAACGTTCGCCTCGAGAAGCTCCCCCAATACGACGTCAAAGCTGCAGCCACTTGACCAAGGCATAATCTATTGCATTAAGCGAGAGGTGTTGCGCAAGAAGATGCATTTCGCCCTGGAGAAGATGGATGACGGTGACGAAGATCCATATAAGGTGGGCATGCTTCAGGGCATTAAGTGGTGTGTAGAGGCTTGGAAGGAGCTACCAGCGCAGACGATAGAGCATTGTTGGCTACATTCGGGTCTGATTAGCAAAGGCGACTTGAACTTTATCCTTCATTAACTAAAAACAATAAGCTTGTCTTTTCTGAATGCGTGTTGAAACCTCTTGTAATGGATTGCACTGGACAATATTATACATATCAGGTGTTTCCTATTGAGGCAAAATACTGTAGTGAATACAAGTAATATCACCGAGCTATCATTTATGATATTTATTTATTTATGGAGGTCATTTATTATTTTCTGAAAATCAAGCATCGGTTCACAAACCAACTGAACTGATTCAGTTCAGTTGACCTCCAGTGGAGCGATTCCCGCAGGCCTTTGGGTCGTCCTAAACCGAAATTTACGACACTGTCCAAAAAAATTTGGGTTTAGGCAGTCCACCGTAGCTCCAATTCGCATTCAGCGAATTCAGTTCCGCATCGACGAGCATCGACTAGGAAAGTGGCAGCCTCGTGCTGATTCTTTACTGCGCTGGGAGGTAAGGGCCAGCAACGTAAGCGCAAGCATCAAAGAGGGGAAAGAACTATCTGAGGCGAGCCGATCTTCACCCGAAAGCACGCTGTGAAACCACGTGGGAGCTCCCAGTGGGGGTGATAAATGGCAAGTCGTTCATAATATTATTAACACCTGGTTAGATGCTTCCAGTCACTTAAGCGCATTATTTTAAATACCCTTCATATTCAGCACTCCTTCCGCCCCGGCGACTGGGCATGATTGTCTGCTTCTTGGCACGAGACGTCTCTGCATAGCGAGTGGGCGGAAGCAATGCGGAAGTTGAAGGTAAGCATAGGTTTATACAGGTCATTTATATGATATCAGGGTTTTAGGACAGGCGGCGTAGATCCTAGATCTGTGCTAGGGGGATAGCACAGATCTAGGATATACGCGCCCCTGGGCGAGAGGGGTGCGTCGAATGCACCGTTTATGTGAGGTGTAGGCGTAAATCTAGGATTTGGGACGACCAAAAGTCGGCAGGAATCGCTCCAGTTTCGGTTTAGGCTAAACGTTGACAGGCCTAGTTACCGTATTTGAGATCTCCTACTTCAGACCCGGGATTCTTGAAGTTGTAGTGTTGTAGTGTGGACACGAGATGTACATGTACCGACAGCGTTAGTTCACTGTTGGTCCCATTGCAAAATGTGTGAACATGTTAGTTTTATGAACACTGTATATGCATTGCCTCAGCCAAATGAGCCAATCAGAAATTGTTCACAAATTATTAATAACATGGGATCCATGCCAGGGGGCGCGAAACGAAAACTCTATCACAAAGCGCTTGTGGTTGTAAGAGATGGCTACACGTTTACATAGCTTGGGAGCTTCCCGTGCCTGATGCTCTTTTCTCTCTAGCTGCTGCCCTGGTGTGCGGCGAGCCGGAGTGCGCGCCATGGCTTCTTTCTTGCAAGGACGACGAGTCGGCAATTAGCACTATTTACGGACGGCTGGATCATTTTTACACTCTGAATTAGGAGATCTCAATTGCTGAGCTGGAGCATCCGTGCATTCTGATTGGTTCATAGGCGGTTTGAATTAGGAGATCTCAAATACGGTATAAGGAAGTGGGGTCGGAACGCCCTTCAAGCGGAGGGCGTTCGACAGAATTCGATGGGGGCGTTTTATCCGGTATTTTACGCAATTAAAATAAATATCCATAGAATTACACACACGACAACGGTACCACTCGGAGTGGTACACTTGCGTGCCGAGGCGACGCGAAGGGTTTTTCGAAGTCACATTTTGACAAGCGAACCGAAAGGGAGTCGTCGTCGTTCTTGCTGTCGTAATTCTCGCTGCCTCTCCTGCCATGGCGGTGGCGGACATGTCGGACAAGGAGGTGCAGGCCAGCATCTCGCTGCTGCACATGATGCAGCCGTCGCCCGAGCCCGCGACGGGCTCCGTTGCGTCATCCGCGAGCCAGGACGCGCTGCACGACTCGCTGCTCAAGGTGGTGGCCTCACAGGCAGCCGACGAGCTGGAACCAAGGCGCCAATCCGCGTCCAAGAAGACGCAGCGCCGCAGCGCGCACCTGATGGCGCTCACGCACGAGCTGACGCTGGACGAGCTGCGCGCGCACTTCGGGAAGCCCATCGTGGTAGTGGCCAAGGAGTTCGGCATCTGCACGACGTTCCTTAAGAAAATCTGCCGTCGACTGGGTGTCAAGCGCTGGCCTCACAGACAGATCCGGTCGCTGGCACGCACCATCCAGATGCTGGAGCAGGTGGAGGCGCTGGCCAAGACGCCGCAGGAGAAGACCAAGTACGGGGCGCAGATCGCGCAGCTGAAGGAGAAACAACGTGCTGTGATGGAGAACCCGGACGCTAACGGCAAATTGAAGAGGATGAAGAGGTACACCACTCCTGGCAGGGCTGCAGCTGTGAACACTGCTGCGTCGTCCACTTCTCCAGACAACGTCTCGACAGAATCCGATGCTGCAATGTCGGATGTCAGTACATCCGACAGCGGCGACAGCCACGGCAGCAGTGTTAAAGTGCTTGCCATTGCGGCAAATTCTTTCCTGCATGCGCAGCGCAGCGAGAATGCGACGACTGAAGCTTTGCTGACGAAAGAGCCACTTGCGGTTGTAATGCCCCAGTCTCCTCCGCTGGGCGTACAGATCCCGCCACCTTCAGCGTCAACTGCACCTACGCCAACGTCACTGACGACACCATCGCATGCTGCTGCGTCGATCCACACGCCTTCGCCGTTGACGTTGAAGATTTCGCCGAGCAACCGCAAGTTGGTGCTTGTCAAGGCTGGCGCTGACGCCCAGAACCGACTGCGCAGCTCCTCGATTGGCTCCTTGCAAGACCAACCCAAGCTACAAGACGCACGTGTGGAGAACCTGTAATGAAGTGGAAATGATGAATATGGTGCATCGTAGTCACTTGCCAACAGCAAGAGAACGTGGTGTCGCCGCTTGTGGATGCGTGCAATTTTGATCGAGGCTAATTATCAGCAATTTTAGGTCCTCTATAAAAAAAGTGGATGACAAAACGGATCAAATAAATATATGAGGCTAAATATCACATTTCAAATTTCAAATCGCAATTAATCGAGCAAGCGAAGATGGAGCCAGCGACAGCGACGGAGTCCGAGCCCGCGGCCAGCGGAAGCCCTCGTTCGAGTGCAACGTGTGTCTGGACACGGTGTCCAGCCCCGTGGTGACGCTCTGCGGCCACCTCTACTGGTCAGTCCAGCTCTTGTGTTGCGGTTCTCTCGCTTTACGCCTCGTGCTGACGGTCTTGGATGTCTGTGACTTGTGACTGCAGCTGGCCATGTCTCTATCAGGTGAGTCGGTGCAGCTATCCGAGGAAGCCTTTGCTGTTACGAACTCATTTGCTTCATCAATCTAGTGGATGCAAAACCACTCGGAATGCCCAGTCTGCAAGGCCGGCATCAGCGAGGACAATGTGATCCCTGTGTACTCGCGAGGAACTGAGCCCGTTGACCCACGGTGAGGCTCTGCATAAAGCATTGCAATATGCTCGAGGCTTTGAATTGGTCTAACGCTCGCTGGGTCGACTCTTTGGACTACAGAACTCATCAAGAAGTTGCTGATAGCGGCATCCTCATCGACCACGCGGACAGCGCTTGGACCCGGAGCAGCTTCGACGACGACGTCCATTGAATGTGCGTTGACCGAGCTGCAGTCTTTCAGCCTAATGTCGTGACAGAAATCTTACGATGTGATTGTTATATTGTCTGTAATGTCAGTTCGGGTTGTTTAACGGACAGGGCACGTCGTTTTCGATCTCGCCGACGATCGGATACTTTCCCGCGCTCTTCGGGGTACCATTCGTACGTGTGCTAGGACAAAGTAGAGTGCTGTGCTGTGTTCCCTCTAACCTCCATACCCGTGTGCGTACGCTCTTAGCAACCTCCTGTCCCAACCACGCATCACCAGGACGGCACGCCGCTGACACCGCAAGAGACGCGCCAGCAGATGCAGCAGGCCTTCCTGTCGCGCTTCCTCTTAATCGTCGGCAGCCTCGTCATCCTCTGTCTCATCACGTTCTAGGCCTCTCGATGGCAGGAGGGGTAATTTGTGTCTAAGCCAGCAGCATTAACTTTATTCGTCAACTACAGTATCGTGTACTCACTACGCATGACCAACATGGCTGCACCCATGTCTAGGATTGAGTACTGACGTAGCAGCTGATGATTGGCTGGTTCTCCAATCTAGATCATCCTCAATTCTCCATCGCGATGAGCGACCGGACCCCGGAGGTGAAGGCGGCGGAGGCTCGGCTGGAGCAGCACCACGACGATGCAGGTAGCAGCCACGACATGACCTCTGCATGGACTGGCTGCATGCTGTAACTAATCTGGTCGACGCGTTGCGACTCTCCTCTTTTCTTCTTGTGGTCGATGCGCAGTCCACGCGAAAGCCGACCTGGCCGAGTCTTTCGAGGCGCTGAAGGCTGCGCAGAGTCGGCTGCTGGTCAAGAGGCTGGACGAGACCATCCAGGAGCAGCGCGATGTGGAGCTGCAGGCGCTCAACTACTCCAAGAACGTCAACTCGCTGTACCAGCGCGCGGCCAGTGGAAGGCCGAGCAGAAGCGCTTCCGCTCGACGTTGGAAGTAAGGCGTTCGTCTCAGTCTGGTGCCTGTGCTAACTGCTGACTGCTGACTGTTAACAATTGAAATATTACAGGGCTTGGACAAGTTTGCTGAGTGGGCAGCCAGCACGGAGACGGATCTGCATGCCATTGCGGGCAACCTCGAGTACGTGTGTGCCGTGCTGGAGAAGGAGCAGGAACAGGAGGAGGACGGGGCGGCCAACGGCGGCTACGCGCGCGCCCAAGAGGCGAAGTGAATGGATAGAAGTCTGGACTAGTTGCCATTTGACGTGCCACGCATCCATCTGCAGCGGGTGCTTTCGTTCGCACTGGTTGCCTGTCAAATGACCAAACCTATAAACTAAACGCCCTTGAACCTCGCGACTGCAGATCCCATCGTCGATCATCCAGAACGCTCTTCTGGTACACTGTACCACTTTCCGAGGCGGAGACCATCAGACCGTGTGTCCGCGGTGGCCACTTCGACACTTGACTTGGGACTCACTAAGCACAGCCATGGCGCGTAAGAACGCCAAGAAGACCAAGGCGCCATCCTCCACGAAGCAGGAGCGCGCGGACGGCAGGAAGCAGGTCGATACCAAGAAGGAGGAACCGGCGCCCCCGCCAGAGGCACCTACGGATGGGTCCTCAAGCTGCTCGCGGTCGCGGCGGCCGTGGGCGTGACGTTCTACCTGCGCTCGCTGGACATGGAGGTCACGCGCACCTCGCACTACATCTACCGCAATACGGAGACGCCCCACTTCCGAGTCAACGTGACCTGCAGCATGAAGAACGTACGGCATGGAGAGATGCGCAACCAGAGTTGGTGTATCAACTGACTTGTGTCGTGGCTGTTGTGTGCTCGTTGCAGACGAGCATGAGCTTCATCCCGGGCTGCCACCAGGCCGACGAGGAAAAGTGCGGACGCGCCGTGCGGGACAACTTCGTCACGCCCGCTCAAGTGACGAAGCTGCGGGAGATTGCCGAGATTGGCATGGCTGGCCGCTCGGGACTGGGCGGCCCTACCATCATGGACATCAACACGGGCTTTGTCCGCGACTCGGATGGACTGGTGAACATTTACCAACCGAACCGGAATTTCCCAGATGAAAACAAGCCGGCAATGACCCCGGTTTTCACAAAGAAACAGTTTGACCTGTACCGCCGGTAAGCTGACACATCAGTTGGGGCCCGTACCGCGCGGCGTGTTTACTGATTGTGCGATTCCTTCTACGGTAATTTGTTACAACAGAGTCGTTGAGAAGATCCGAAAGGCGTTGATAAAGGAGTTCGAGCTGGAAGACCTTTACTTCTCGGCGCCCACATTCATCACCCGTCTGGTTGGAAACGACTCCTGGACCCCAGCTGAGATCCACGATGAGTACTGGTAAGCTATGCTGTTGCTCCACATTTCTTGGTTGATGAATTCTGATTTTCTGACGATCGTTGCGTCTGTAAAGGCACCCGCATGTGGATAAGGACAACACAAAGCACTACGACTACTCGGGTCTTCTTTATCTCTCAGATTACGACGAAGATTTCAGTGGGGGCTGTTCTCGTTCATCGACCAAGATAGTGAGTTTGTTGTGGAGCCGGCGCGTGGACGGCTCATGATGTTCACGGCTGGAAAAGAGAACTTGCATGCTGTGCGCAAGGTCGAGACCGGAACGCGCTACGTGCTGAGCCTGTGGTTTACCTGCGACGAGCGCAAGCAGTTCGAAAACTTCCTGGACGGACAGATGCACAAGACATACAAACGCGTGTAGAGGGCAAAGTAGATGTGTGATCGGTGCTGAATTAACATACTTTCAGCGTTGTTGGCCTCTCACCTTTATATAGTTAATTCTACTTTCGAGATTCTCCGGAATGCGGCACTAGCGACATCGCAAGAGAGCTGAAGGCACCCCGAAGATGGCGATCGCGCTTCTCGGCTTCCTGTCTCGCCATCTGCATCGCATGCTCGCGGAACTTCTGCATGAGTCGTCTCCGCCGTTCGTTGGACGGGATGCAGTGACACACAGTGAAGGCCGAGTTCGTGCGTTCATATACACGAGCACTAAGCGGATCTGTAGCAGGCGGTGGTTGCCACCGAACTTGCTCAGTGCCTGGGTGGTAGAAGTATCGTTTCCCGAAGTGTCGTCGCAGTACTCCTTCCACGGCGACGGCAATGGCAGCACCATCGAGGCGCTCCGGAAGCCGTAGCACAGCTCACATACCATGTCAGTTACAGCATCCGGCGGGTTGTAGAAGCACGCAAGCGCCTTGAACACCTCGGGGTGTTTGTCCTTGTCGCTCGCGCCACGATTTCTTCCTAGTTTGGACCCCTTCTACCGCTATTTTCATCCTCTTCCTCAGTGTGCTTGCGTTGCGATGCGTCGTGTTGCGCGAATAGCAGCGCGACGTTCGTGGACGCCGCGCTGCTGCTGACGGCGCCGTCACAAATGCCCTGGTTCTGCTTGCGCGTCTCGGCCGCGAACTTCTTCCGAAACAGCTCCTGGCGTCGGTCGTAGCGGTCGAAATCGACCTGCAGCTGCTGCCTGATGCGCTGAGCCTCGTCGAACATCTCGGCCGAGCTGCGCAGAGCCATGGCTGCGATAGGTGGTGTTGTATCAATGGCAAGGACAGCTGTGACTCCAGCTACAACTAGCGACTGAGATCAGGCTTCGCCAATCACCTGGCGTATTCGAGAAAATACTCGAGTTTTCTAGGCGCCAAGTTGAAGTGGTCCGTGTCGCATCACTTCGACTAAGTGCGATCTGGAAGGTTCCACCATGAAGCGATCACTTTCATTCTGAGGTCATTGTACAATTTGCTTCGGACTACATAAGCCAAGCGAAAACAAGAGACACAAGACGCACAGAGGATGAACCCCAGGAATTCACGGACAAAACCAACGAGTACCTGAACGCGGCGCGGATCTGGCGGAGGAGCACGGCCACGCCCAGCTCACGCCTCTGCACGTGGCCTACGCGCTGTTCGACGACCCCAACGGCACGGCCAAGCGGATCGCCGACAAAGTGCACGGCAATGCGGCGGGCTTCCTGCAGAACGTGAAGCTGGCGCTGAAGAAGCTGCCGGTGCAGTCGCCAGCCCCAGAGACCGTCGGCGTGGACTCGGCCATGATGAAGGTGCTGAAATACGCCCACAAGATGCGGAAGGACATGAAGGACACACCTGGCAGCCGACCACCTGGTCATGGCGCTGTACACGAACTCTGAAGTGGCTGGTCTGTTCAAGGCCAACCAGATGGACGAGAACCAAGTGAAGGACGCAGTGCAGCACATCCGTGGCGGTCGGCCCGTCACGAATGCCAACGCCGAGGAGACGTACGACGCCCTGAACAAATACGGCCAGGACCTGATTGAACTGGTGGAGGCAGGCAAGATTGACCCGGTGATCGGAAGAGACGAAGAAATTCGACGAGTGATCCGCATCCTGTCGCGGCGAACCAAGAACAATCCTGTGCTGATTGGTGAGCCCGGTGTAGGTAAGACAGCTATCGTGGAGGGGCTGGCCCACCGTATTGTGGTCGGCGATGTCCCTGAGTCGCTGAACTGCAAACTTATCAGTCTGGATATGGGTGCGTTGATCGCCGGTGCCAAGTACCGCGGTGAATTTGAAGAGCGACTGAAGGCTGTGCTGAAGGAGGTGAAGGAGAGCGACGGCAAGATCATCCTGTTCATCGATGAAATGCACCTGATTCTGGGCGCCGGTAAGACCTCGGGAGCTATGGATGCGGCTAACCTGCTGAAGCCCATGCTTGCGCGAGGAGAGCTGCGTTGCATTGGTGCGACGACGCTGGACGAGTACCGAGAACACGTGGAGAAAGATAAGGCGTTCGAGCGTCGTTTCCAGCAGGTGCTTGTGAAGGAACCGTCGGTCGCGGACACAGTCAGCATTCTGCGAGGACTGAAAGAGCGATACGAGTCGCACCACGGTGTGCAAATTCTGGATGCAGCAATTGTTGCTGCTGCCAAACTTGCAGACCGCTACATCAAGGAGCGTTTCATGCCCGATAAGGCAATCGATATCATCGATGAAGCGTGCGCTAACGTCCGTGTCCAGCTGGACAGTCAGCCAGAAGTGATTGATGAGTTGGAGCGTCGTCAGCTGCAGCTCCAGGTCGAGGCCACGGCGTTGGCGAAGGAGAAGGATACGATGAGCAAGCAGCGTCTGAAAAGGTGCAGGAGGAGCTGAACAACATTCAGGATGAGCTGAAGCCTCTGATCCTTCGTCACCAAGCGGAAAAGGCTCGTGTGAACGAGATCCGAGACCTCCGTGACAAGCTCCAGCACCTGCAGCTGAAGGTGGAGCAGGCCAACCGCAACCAAGATCTACAAACCGTCGCTGATCTGCAGTACTATGCCATTCCCGACGTCAAGCGCCGTATCGCTGAAGCTGAGGAAGTCAAGAAACGTCAGGATGAGGACGAGACCCAACACAAGATGGTTGAGGAAGTGGTGCGTGAAGCCCAAATTTGTGAAGTAGTGGCGCGATGGACTGGAATTCCAGTGTCTCGCCTGACATCGAGTATGGGCGACCGACTCATGCACTTGGAGGAGCGCATTCACAAGCGCGTTATTGGGCAGAACGAAGCCGTAAAGGCTGTTTGTGACGCCGTTCTTCGCTCACGTGCTGGTTTAGCTCGCCCGGGGCAGCCGACCGGTAGCTTCCTGTTCCTCGGCCCTACTGGTGTAGGCAAGACCGAGCTGGCGAAGGCCCTGGCGTACGAGCTCTTCGATGATGACAAGCACATGGTTCGTATCGACATGAGCGAGTATATGGAAGAGCACACGGTCGCAAGACTCATCGGTGCGCCGCCCGGATACGTGGGCTTCGAGTCTGGTGGCCAGCTAACGGAAGCTATTCGCCGCAATCCGTACAACGTGGTCTTGCTGGACGAGATTGAGAAGGCCCACCCGAAGGTGCTGAACGTTTTGCTACAACTGCTGGACGATGGCCGTCTGACGGACTCACATGGACGCACTGTTGACTTTGCCAACACCGTGGTGATTATGACGTCGAACATCGGCGCCGAGCACCTGCTGTTCGAGAACGGGTTGTCGCCGCGCGCGAGCAAGAAAATCAAGACCGACACCGATTACATTAAGACGGAGAACGAGACCAAGCGCGAGTTCGCTAAGCAGCGTGAGCTGGTGCTGCAGCAGCTGCGTCATACCGTTCGACCGGAGCTGCTCAACCGTCTGGACGACATCGTGGTATTCGAGCCGCTCGGCCGCATGGAGCTGCGCCAGATCGTGCTGCTGCAGTTCGACTCGGTCATTAAGCGGCTGAAGGAGTCGCAGATCTCGGTGAACGTATCGATGAGTGCGCTGGACGTGATTCTGGACGAGGCCTACGAGCCGCAGTACGGCGCGCGTCCCATCAAGCGCTACATCGAAAAGCACATCGTGACCGACCTGAGCAAGCTCATCATTTCGGGACAGCTGCAGGCCAAAAGCCACGTGGAGGTCACGGAAGCTGATGGCAAGCTGTCGTTCGAGGTCTCGCAGCCCATGGACACCGACGTGAACATGGCCCCGTAAAGGGAGAAGCCATCTCCTTGACAGTGTGCTTGAAGTAGTGGAGTCGTGATGCATGTTTAGCTAACCAATCAATTCGATACATTTGTTATCTTTATATTATTGTGAAGGTCTCTTTACCAACAAATGTACAAAACTCTTTTGCGGCACATGCGGTACGCATCGAATACAAGAGGTACGTTTCTTCACCAGTGTTTACATGACAAAAACCGTCGGATTATCCACATCTTCGAAGCGCCATCGCTCACGTAAGCAGGTTATTAGTTCAAGATCATTCCTCTATTCCCCCGCTGCGACTCACATCTATCTACCTCTCCAGCCGCATCCGACCATGGTGCAGTCCCGCAAGATCGTGTGCCAGAAGCTCTCGACCAACTTCCGCGAGTGCACAGCCATCGTGACCTTCCCGGTGCCGGCGCTCAAGCAGGGCGAGGTGCTGGTCAAGACCAAGTACGTGGGCATCAACGCCTCCGACATCAACTACACCAACGGTGCCTACCTGCCGGGAGTGCAGCCTCCGTTCGACTGCGGCTTCGAAGCCTGTACGAGCGCTGCCGTGGTTGCTAAACCCTAAGTGAGACCGTTCGACTAATGATGCTGGTGTTGCAGTGGGTGTCATCGTGGACGTGGGGCCGGGGTGACCAGGTTCAAGAAGGGCGATGCTGTGGCGTCTACCGGTGAGTAAAACGCTGTCTGTCGGTTTGCAAGTGGTGCTTGGTAGTGCACTGACTGACGCCTTTTGTGTCTTTGCGTGCTGGTTCGGTAGCCTACGGTGCCTTTGCTGAGCATCTGGTGGCCAAGGAGCGCTTCTTGGTAAAGGTGCCTGCCGCGGTTCCGGAAGTGCTGCCTATTATTGTGTGCGGACTCACGGCCTCGATGGCGCTGGAGTACGTGGGGCAAATGACCCACAGCGAGACAGTGCTGATCACGGCGGCGGCTGGCGCGACGGGTCAGTTTGCCGTGCAACTGGCGAGACTTGCAGGCAACCACGTGATCGGCACGTGCAGCTCGCCGGGCAAGGTGGAATACCTGCGCTCCATCGGCTGCGATCGACCCATCAACTACCGCGAGGAGAATGTGTTCGACGTCCTGAAGAAGAGTACCCGCGCGGCGTGGACCTCGTGTTTGAGAGTGTCGGCGGAGAGATGTTCGAAACGTGCGTGAACAACATCGCTCGCAAGGGCCGCATCATCGTGATCGGAGCCATCGCCGGCTACCAGGACTCGAGCACGTGGAAGCACAAGCCCAGCAAGGCGACGACGCCGCTGCCGTCCAAGCTGCTGGCCAAGTCTGCGTCGGTGCGCGGCTTCTTCTACAACGACTACTTCCGCGAGACACAGGCGCACACCAAGAAGCTGACGACGCTCGTGCAGCGCGGCGTGCTGAACGCCGGGGTGGACCCGTCCAACTTCTACGGGCTGGAGGACATCCCCAACGCCATCGACTACATGTACGAGCGCAAGAACATCGGCAAGATCGTCGTGGACCTGACCAAGGGCACTGCGAAGCTGTAGACGTCCAGGTCGTCGATGCAGCACAAATGTAGCCATCTGCCGTTTAACATGACCAACCAGCCCACTCGTACACAGTACCTTACACACACGTCCCGACTGTGGCGCTAGCTCTATCGATTCTAGCGAAAACTGAGACCAGGGCTCATTGACAACCATGGCAGCGAAGCTCCGCATTCCGGTGATTACGTTCAAGGAAGGACTGGCCGATGCAGTCACGCAGCGACTGCTAGCGAGGATTCCCCAGCTCGCGCACTGTTCCAGGCCGGGGGACTGGAGTTCGTGACGCTGCCCACGCCGACGTTCCCGAATGCGGCGACTGCGCCTGGTGCCAAGCCAGTGGAGAATGGGCTGCAGGAGACTCAGTGGGAGCTCACGGAGCAGCAGCAGGAGGTGCTGGAACAAGCGACAATTGTGCTGGGAGATGCACATAATTGCGCTCCGCTGCTGCTGACGCCGGAGACCGCACTGCCCAAGAACGTGCAGCACTTGCTCAAGAAGGTGCGCTGGGTGCAAGGCACGTACGCGGGGGTTGATCGGTATCTAAAGCTGCTGAAGGGAGACACCCCACCGCCGCCGTTTCTCGTGACGCGTGCGGGCGGCATCGATGGCTTGGCGCAATTTGTCTTCGGGTACGTCGCCTTCGTTGCCTACAGCGCAGCTTCGTGAAGCTCATTCCTTTGCTTGTTCATCTCCGAATTCTAGCTGGATCGTGGCGCTCGAGCGCAGGTTTCACGATGCCTACACTTTTCAGAAGCAGAAGAATTTCGCCCAGAAGGAACTGAGGTACAGATCATTCCGCTCTGTGACTGTGGGTGTATTAGGCATGGGCGCCATCGGCCAAGCCATTGGCAGACTTTCAAGCTGGCGGGTTTCCACGTCGTGGGATTCAAGCGTCAGCTGCGTGGCAACGAGGACGAGGCCTTCCAGGACTGCGCACACCGCATCTCGACGGACCTGGAGGACGTGCTGACGACTTCGACTACGTCGTCAGCATCCTGCCCAGCACGCCGTCGACCAAGTATCTGCTGAACGAGTCGAACCTACACGTGTGCCAGGAGAAGAAGCCCGTGTTCATCAACGTCGGCCGTGGGGACGTCATCTCTGAGGCCTCGCTCATGCAGGCTCTAGACAACCAGTGGCTCTCCAAGGTAGTGCTGGACGTCTTCGAGAAGGAGCCGCTGCCCGAGAGCAGTCCGCTGTGGGAGCACCCGAAAGTGTTATTGACACCGCACGTCGCAGCCTACTGCTTCAACGAAGACGTCGCCGACGTGTTCGTGCCCAATCTAGACGCCTACCTCGCCAAGCAGCCACTTCAGTACCAAGTCGACTGGCGCAACGGATACTGAAGCAAATCAAAGCAACTTGACCCAGAGTATCTCCTGCGCTTTTCTGCCCCATAACACGTAAGGCTAGAATTTCAAGACACGACCGCACAATGGAAGCTCCACAAGCAACTCCAAGTTCAAGTAAGCCTGTACAAAACAACAGAAACCTTCGCGCACTTTGCTGAGGTGCCTAAAAACTTTGGTATTATCCATAGTATTAAAAATCTTTAATCATGGATGTCCTTCGCAAAAAGAAAGCCACCCAGGCCCTTGTTACCTGTAGCGTCATCCAAGCGTAGTTTACAAGCAAAAATGATAACCGACATTTGCAAAACACAGACCAAAAAAAACCGTTTGGCTTTGATGAGCAATAACCCGCGAACCAAGTTCCAGTCACCACTTGACAGCAATGACCAAACGAAAATTTTGGTTCTTGGCCACGATTCTGATGTTCGAAGCACATCAGAATCGTGGCCCAGAACCATTACATGAAAAACAAAAACATGAACGAGCTCTCATCAAAAATCCGTGCAAGCACATTACAAACTGTCATGGATGCGATCACATGAAAAGTATCACCACGACTTTCGGTTTAGCACGACAGACTACCCCTTGGAGTGTACATGTAAACACATATCAATAATACGCAGCGTGAGAACTATGCCACCTGTCGACACCAATGGTATTGTACGGGATGGAATTGAATTAATATATGCCGGCTGTACAATCTAATACCGTGCTTAGATTATATTAGCAGATAATATTATCTGTACACGGCAATATAATATTATTATACAATTATACTTTTACTATAACTCGGTGTAATAATACAGAACCATAAGATTCAGAAAATACTTGAAAAGAGCTTTTAATTGGTGCAAATTCGTTTTAGCCACTCGAAGTGCACAGATTTAAGGCTCCCTCATTTTCGACCAACATGGCGAGCGGCGCGCTTGAGTTCTCGGCGATGGAGCGTTATCGCTTCAAGAACGACGGGCTGTTCACGCGCACGTCCACGGACCAGGAGGAGTGCGAGGAGAGCTGCAGCCTGTTCTTCTACCCGCTGCCGGAGCTGCCGCTGGACCAGCAGCTGCAGCTACAGCAGCTGGACTTCATCAGCACGGCCCTGGAGGCAGGTCCCGACCATTTCTAACTGGGTTTAAACCGATTTCTAAATGTCTAAAAACGGATTTGCTACGTTTTAACAGCCGCTGCTGATGCGCGAGAAGCACGTGGCCTTCCTGAGAAGAGGCCTCACGCGACTCTCGGCAGGTTTCGTCGCTCTGGACGCCAGGTGAGCAGAAGGGGGTGGAATAAGGCAGCAACTATTTTGTTATTTTTGCTTCTTTTGCTGACGATCGCTGGGCTGCTGCAGTCGCCCGTGGATTGTGTACTGGATTCTGCACGCGCTGGAGCTGCTGGACGCGCTCCCTGAAGAGCAGACGGAGCGAACAATCGGTGGAGAGTGACTGGAGCTTTAAAGGCAGCAAGGCACAAGTGTTGACACATTCTGTTTGGTGCCTGGGCAGCTACACTGAAGACCTGCTGGAACGACGACCACGACGGAGGCTTTGGAGGAGGCCCCAAGCAGCTGGGCCACACAGCCACCAACTATGCGTCGTGTTTGACGCTTGCTCTGCTCGGTACACCGGAGGCGTTGGAGACGGTGGACCGACAGGCGCTGTATAGATTCTTCATCTCTCGGAAGCATAAAGAGACCGGCGCCTTTACTGCGCACGATGGAGGGTGAGTCTGCTGAAGGAAATGAGGTTGTATGACATGTGCTGACAAGATTTCTTTGCATCGCCAGGGAATTTGATGTTCGCGTGACGTACTGCGTCATATCCATTGCTAGTCTTTATGGCATCTTGACGGATGAACTGAAGGCTGGTGTGGTGGACTACGTGCTGTCGTGTCAGACGTACGAAGGCGGGTTTGGTGGAGAACCTGGCAACGAGGCCCATGGTGGCTACGCGTTTTGCGCCGTGGCGACTCTCTACATCCTGGAGGCTGTACACCAGATTAAGGACCTGCCGGGACTACTGCATTGGCTATCGAGCCGACAAATGCCATTTGAAGGTGGCTACCAGGGGCGTACCAACAAATTGGTGGACGGCTGCTACAGCTTCTGGCAAGGCGCACTGCCAGCTCTGCTGGCCGAAGTTGTACGAGAGCGATATGGTGACGATGTGCCCTACCAATGCCACCGAGAGCAGCTGCAAAAGTATATTCTTCTGTGCGGCCAGCAGATCGAAGGCGGGCTTCGTGACAAGCCCGGCAAGCCGCGCGATCACTACCACTCATGCTATTGCCTCAGTGGTCTTTCCGTGGCACAGCATGGAGATGGAAGAGGTGCGCCGGTTGTCTTTGGAGAAGCGTCCAACCTCCTGATTCGCACGCACCCGGCCTACAACATCGGCTACGAAAAGGTTGAAAAGGCGATCGCTTACTTCAAGGCAAAAGAACCCTTCCAGCCAGAGTAGAGCATCTATGGTGAGTCATGACCAGCGTGCAGAATATTGGCAGATAAGCGTTTGTCCGAACAAAGTTTTCCGCCATTCAAGTATTCTATAGGTATCATTGCGTTGTCTACAGAGGCGGAAGCTTCTCATTGGTGTCGTTAATGCTATCGTCGTTGCTTGACTGCCATTCACATCGTGGTCTTTGTGACTTAGACTCCGCACGGATGGAGATGGAGACAACTTTGGTAGAGGAATCTGGACAGAAGGAGTTGACGGGTGTGCGCTGTGATGATGCGGGTGGACGGATGCATTAGTGGTAGTCATGGCCATGGACGCTTTCCGTTTCTCTCTCCCTGTCCCTGAACGACAGACCCATGGATGGAGAGACGGCGTCGGCCATCAGTATTGCTTTCGAGATCGATGAGCCGCTATCCCCATGCCGCTGCTGTAGCTTGGCCTTGGCCCGATCCTTCCGCTTCTGCCGTCGCTGGAAGGGCGTCAAACTAGAGCTTGGACTGCTGGAGCTACTTTCCTCGTCAGAGCTCAAGTTCTGCACACTGGAATTGACGTGGTGCACGTGTGAGGCCGTTCCCTTTGACTGCAAACGACTGCGGTAATGCAGGGCCTGTGTGCTTCGCCTTCGTGCTCTTCCGCTTGAGTTTCGGCGACGGCTTCTTCTCTGCTCGAGCTGCAAACGCGTGGTCTTCACCACCTTCCGATGCTCCCAAGTAGTGATCCAACGACATGCCGCTCACATCAGACGTTGGGCTGGCCTTCTTAGCAGCAAGCTGTGGCGGTAGCAGTCGCGCAGAGCTTGCTCTCGACAGCTTGGCCTGCGCTTCGTCTTCATTCACGTGGAGATAGTCGCTGAGCGTCATCCCCACGAGACCAGAAGCCGCCTCCTTCGGCTCTGCAGTCGCGCCGCCCTCCGTTGCCAGCGTTCCATCCACCCCGCTCTTGTCCTCTGCGAGTTTCTCGACCGCCATCACGTCCGAGGCGTTGAGCAGGTGCTGCGAGACCTGCCCGCTGGTCTTGTGCGACGCGAAATAGTCCTCCAGCGTGGACCCGGACAGCGGCGCGTCGGCCTCGGCATTGCTGTCTGGCTGCTTGCCCATTGTGAAGCCTCGTCATAGTCCGCGGGCCGAGGGGCACTGACCGGACCGCGTAACGGCCGGCCACAAAAGGCAAGTTGAAGCAGAGCGTTGGTCGGACATTGTAGAAGCGCCACGGTAGCCGCTATCGCCATAGACGGGGTGTTATGGATTACCGTGTGGCGCCGTCTAAGTGCGATCGGTCACACTCGCTAAAGTGAAGAACTCATTTTAGTGCCGCAGTCCGCCACAGCCACTCCTGCGTCAGTCAAGCGATCTCGGCCTCTCGTGCTGGCCGCTCATCCTCGCCTGCTTGTGTTGCAGCCCACAGAGAGCGCCTTAGCGCACCGCTTGCATCTCCATCAAGCGCTGCATCTCTTCTTGCATCCGTGTGCAGTCGCTCCTCGCAACTCTCTGCAACCCCCAAGAAATCGCGGTCTGAAGAACATGCTTCGCGCCCGCCGCCTCGTCTCGCTGTGGCAGCGCGCGCAGCCCACCGACGCGAGTCTGACGCGGCTCAGCGAGCGTCTCGCGCGTGGGTCCTCAAGCGTCCTTCGCGCTGGTGCCGCGCCGCTGGATGTCCCAGGAGAGCATGACGAACGTCCCGTTCGAGGCGGACGAGAGCATGACCAAGCTGCTGGAGGAGCTGGACTCGTTCCGCGAGACGGGCAAGTGGCGCCAGGCGCTCAAGCTGCTGGACAGGGTGGACAAGGACGACGCGCTGCCCAAGCTGGACCCGGCCATGTACGAGCGCGCCGTGGCGGCGTGCGCGCGCATGGGCAAGGTGGAGGTGCTGCCCGGCCTCCTGAACAACATGATGGTGGACAGCTTGACCCCGACCAGCGCCACCATGGACTTCATCATCCAAGCGTACTTGGCCAAGGAGCACTGGGGGCTCATTGTGCAGCTCGCGAGTGACGCGACTTCGATGGGCGTGCACTTGTCACCGGCGGCCTTCCATGCCATCATGGAGGCCTGTGGACAGATCAAGGATGCGGAGAGCACCAGAAGCATCATGAAACAGTTGAGCGATGCCGGCATGCAGCTCACGCCAGACTTCTACGCTGCGGCCATTCGTGCGGCGGGCATGAGTCACCGGCCAGACATTGCGATGGCGCTGTTCGTGCAGATGGAGGAGCGGGACGGCATGAAGGCCAATGCCGAGGCCTTCTCGCAGCTGATTCGGACGCAAGTCATGAACAGACAGTTGGACCAGGCACTACAGAGCTTTGCGACCGCCACGCAGCGCGAGCTGTCCCTCGACGAACCGATCTACACGAGCACCATCGACTCGCTAGTGATGAACGACCGCCATTGGCAGGCCACGCGGTTATTTGAGCAGATGCTCGAGAACGGAGAGAAGAACCTAGTGTGTTCTGCCTAGGCCGCGCCATGCTGGCCTACTCGGGCGCTAACCGCAGCCAACACGCTTGGGCCTGCTGGAAGAAAATCGTCGAGATCAACGAGCCCGACCCCGTTCCGATGAAGTATAACAAGATGATGCAAGGACTTTCGCGCGCGAAGGACACACAGCTTGCGGTGGAAGTGTTTGACCACATTCAGAAGCTGTTCGATTCCGACCAGATCAGCCACAGTGCGTATACATCAGCTATTCGTGCGCATGGACGTCAAGGCAACGCGCAGAGAGCCGTTGATCTGTTTAACGAGTACGTCGATAGCTGCAACGAGAAACGTAAGATTTCTCGCCACGTGGGCATTTACCTGGCCTTGTTCAACGCACTTTCGCGAGATACTGTGCGTGAACCAGAGCTGAACACTCGCGATGCCAAGCGCGCGTGGCAAATCATGTCTGCGAATGTGCCAGTCGTTTTGCCACCCGCGTACGCCAGTCTGGCGGGTGTGTTTGCCAGCACTGGCGAAATGGAGACGCTTGAGGAACTCATAGAGCACGCCGAACGAAGCTGGGGTGCTACCGCGGAGGAGATGCAGCAGGAAGAAGTTGACAAAGATGGCGAGGAAATAGAGACGATTGCTGTCTTTGAGGGTGATGGCGTCGAGCTCGGCAGCGATAACGACGTACTGCTGTTCAACGGCGTGATTAGTGGCCTCAGCAAGGCTCGCGATGACCAGACCACTAATATCGAGGATTACCTGGATATCATGCGTGAACGTGGCCTTCCGATCATGGACTCTATCGTGCGCGCCACAACGGACGCTTGCATTCGATTCAAGAATTGGGAGCTGATGCATCGTTTGATGACGATGCTTGACGTGGAGGTACTGAATAACGCAGAGGTTTGCCTTGGCGACACGGTATCCAAACTGTTGGAGGTAGGTGCATGGGATGAGGGTCGCAAGTGGCTGATGTACAGTCATCGCCAAGGCTTCCGTCCTCCTGTGCGCCGCAAAATGGAGCTCCTGCACGAGATGGCCGAAACTAAGAGCAAAGAGTGGCGTATCGCTTACTCTCTGGCTCTTGAGA
Source organism: Phytophthora constricta (assembly GCA_011947335.1). NCBI lineage: Eukaryota > Oomycota > Peronosporomycetes > Peronosporales > Peronosporaceae > Phytophthora > Phytophthora constricta. The sequence continues at coordinate 150,620 of JAAVTI010001550.1, forward strand.
CCATGTCCTTCCGTCGTTTGGTGCAAAACAACGTGGACAGCGTGGCCGATGCCTCGGATGTGTGCATGCTGGCCGATCGGGCAGATTTGGCTCTAAGACTCTTCGATGCTGTCGCGGGTCATGCGTCACTGCGCTACTTCCGCAACCACCTACGTGACGTGGAAAAAGGCATTGCGGTGAAATCTAATGTGACACCCGTGATCGTCCCGATGCGTATGTACAAGAACGCAGTTCTTGCGCTTCTGCGTCAGCCTGCCAGTGAGGATCCGAATGCGGATGATAGTTGGCGCATGCCTAAGGCCGAACGTATCTGCAAGCAGATGCTGCAGGTGCACGGCAAAAGCGTGGATGGTGAGGCTCTATCTTTGGCTATCTCCATCAAGGCCACTGCGGGCGATGATGACGATGTGGGAGCCTTGTATGAAACAATGCGAGCGTTGGGTCTCGAGCCTAACTCTTACGCACAAAATGCTGCGATCATTGCGTTTTCTCGGCAGCATCGCACGGACCAGGTGCTTGCTATTAAGGATGAGCTCAAGACTAACCTCCATACCACCGGGGAGATTAAGCGTGTCGAGTCGAATGTGGCTAGGTCCTTGATGCTATCTCTTGCTCTGGCGCACGAAGACAACGCACTACGCGACGCCGCACAAAACCTGCCTGGTTGTAACATGGAAACGGCATTGCGCATGCTGATCCAAACTAATCGTCTAACGACTGCAGTGGAGATGTTTGATGAGAGCGTGTCTTCGGACGTATTTGGCGTGTTGCTTCACGACATTTGCATTTCGGACTCGCACGATCCGGTGCTAGCGGCGGCTCTAGTTCTGAAGAACGCTCGGCTGCACGGTTTGTCAAAGATCGGATCACCCAACCGCGTTCTGCGCGTAACAAATGCGCTTATCGAGAACGGTGATCTTATTGATGCCGAGAAGCTGCTGCAACTTTACTTGGATGGATCAAATGATAAGTCTCTCAAGGAGATGCCGCCGTACTTCCAGCAGCAAGCGATAGAGATGCTGCTCTTCATCTACGGCGAATACGGTCGCTTTGACGCAATGCGTGCGCTCTTCAACAAGGAGTTGCTCGGATTCCCAATGGAAGTGGCCCACTACGAGGCGGCAATGGAGTATTGCGCCCAGTCGCGTGATGAGTTGGCAGGTGCTGTGGCTAGTCTGCGATTGTTTGAGACGCTCCGCACCCACGGGTTTGTGCAGCCGAGCGGCTACACGTACCTGCTGACGCTTCAGAGTTGTCTCCGCCTGGAGCGCCTTGAACCTGCCAACGCCAGCTCTGCTAAGTCCACCGGTCAGGTCATTCTGGATGATGTGCAGGAGCACGCCTTCCAAAAGCTCTCGTGGGCGAGCTGTCGAAGCAAATTACCTCTGCGCTGGACAAGATGCAAGGAAAACTCATGAAACCCAGTCTTCGTATCAAGAAGAAGCAAGTGGATAAGGAAGACATAGCAGAGTCTAGCGTCATAGCCCCCACTGAGCTAGCGCAGCTTGCGCTATTCTGCCACCGCCATGGACTTCCGGTGAAGGAGCATACTGTCGACAAACTGCTGATGATGCACAAGCTTCTGCCCACCGCGATCGCTAACGAGCTGGCTTTCGTCAAGCGTTCATTTGAGGAAGGCCTGGGTGTGGTTACTGCACCAGGGTCACGTGCCGCAGCCCTGACTAACAAAACCATCAAAGTGAAGAAGACTCGTGCTCCCAAGGCTAAACGTGAGGCTTTTCAGCCACGCACCGAAACAAAGGGAGTCCCAAGACGCCGTCGTTCCAGCAGCTATGAGGCAGCCATGCGCGCCGCATCGGATGCGCGTTGGAGTGTTGTGTTAGAACCGCTTGCGTCGGAGGATTAGAGCACGAAGCACTGCGTAAGCGTAATGTATTTACTTGCACTAGAGACACTGGTGTCGATAACGACTCTACCATAAGCATGTATCATTCACGCCTTGCTCATAATTCAGGCACATGACACTTCACTGCTGATCGCAGGCTGTTGCCTTCGCTGCAATTCAGTAGCCCTTGGACCAGTCCACTTGGTAGCGTACAGCCTCGTCTTGCAAGTAGCGGTTGAAGTTGTCCAAGAACATCGTGGCCACATCTTCCGGGAAGACCTTGCCCGAAACGTGCGGCGTAAGGAGCACTCGAGGGTGCTCCCATAATGGGCTTTCTCGCGGAAGTGGCTCCACCTCAAACACATCCAGGACAGCACGCGACAACAATCCGTTGTCCAAGGCCTCGAGCAGTGTCTTCTCCGAGATGACGTCGCCGCGCCCGATGTTGATGAACACAGGGCTGTGCGCGCGACATTGCTCCAAGTTAATCTCGTTCAGCAGGTATCGCGTCGCGCCGGTGCTCGGCAGAACATTGATAAGGTAGTCGCTCTTGGCCAACAACTCGTCCAGGTCCGAGGTGATGTGATCCGCACAGTCAGCGAGCTCTGCACGGGTGTCGGCATTCACGTGGCGCTTGAAACCTAGAACCTTGTAGCCGCAGCTACGCAGCATCTTGCCCGTGTACTGGCCAATATCGCCGAGTCCAAGGATTCCCACAGTGACCGATTGAGCAGGTCGGAAGCTGATCATATCCACGCGGGCATAGTTCTTCTTGCTCTGGTACTCCTTGGCCTCGAGCAACTTGCGCTCGATCATGGTTAGGTACCCCAGGACGTACTGCGCCATGATCCTTGGCATCATTCCACCAGCACGAGTCAGCGTGAATTTGGGCAGTGCATCAGCAGGTAAATTCTTGTGCTCCTTCGGGAGATAGTTGAGGTACATCTCCACTCCAGCGTAAGTAGCCTGCACCCACTTGACATTGCTCAGGATGTTGCGCTTGTCCTTGGGCAGGTTCTCGTCCGGGGCCATGAACACCGGACCGCCGCCGTGCGAGTCCATGAGCACAACCTCCGCCTGCTCGACGATCTTCTGCTGCTCCGGCGTGAGGTCCCACTTGGGCTCTCCAGGATCCTTCATGTGCGGGCCGTTCAGCGGGTCCTGCTTGTTGCCCACCAGTTGGGGGATGGGGATGTCGACCAGCTCCAGCTTCCCGGATCGGTAGAGCTCGCCCGCAGGCGTCTCGGACGCCGCAAACTCCTTGCGAACATTTTCTCCGATGCCCTTGATGAAGGTCAAAATCGGCACGCGCTGGATCCCGCCCAAAGGCATTTTTCCGGGCAATCGAGATATCGGTCAAGTCTTTCGTGGCGGATCGCAAATTCGCTAATGACCTTGAAGGCACAGACCACGGTCTCCAATACTTCATAGCCCAAACCCTAACCTGAAGTACGTCCAAACACGTGCATTTGATGTGCGGCTGGCGATGCATCACTTTGAAAAAGTGTCCGTCCGATCCGTAGTCGCATCATAATCTTCATCTGGAAGATACAATAGCGTAGTGTTTGTCCAAACCAAAGCATATCATACTGACGCCCATGCGAGTTGTGACCTCCAAGCTCCGCGTGCCTGTGGTCTCGTTCCTCGATGGCATGGGGAGTGTCATGCGCAAGGAGTTCGCGGCGTCGTCGACCCCGCGGGCGAAATGTTCCGGTCCGGGAAGCTGGAGCTCGTGGACGTCCCCGTTCCGACGCTCCTCGACAACACGCAGAACCCGCTTAATGGCCACAGTATGCCGCCCGTGGACGCTCCGACGTGGGACCTCACGCCGGAGCAGCAGGAGGTGGTCAAGCAGGCCAAGGTCGTGGTCATGGACCAGCACTCAGGAGGACCAGTGTTCCTCACGCCGGAGGAGAGTCTGCCCAAGGGCAAGCGAGGCATTTTAGACAACGTCGAGTGGGTGCAGGGCACTTACGCAGGAGTGGAGCAGTATCTGAACCGGCTGCCTCACGGGAATTCGCGCTGCCGGAAGACAGGCTGCCGAAATTCACGCTGTCAAGGGCCGGAGGATTCTTGCCGCGTATCATGGGCCAGTACGTATTCGGATACGTCACGATGCTCGAGCGCATGCTGCTGGAAGCTAGAGACTTTCAGAAGAAGGGAGAATATGCACGAGAACAGCTGATCCAATTCCGACCGGCGCAGACTGTGACGGTGGGTATCCTCGGCTTGGGAGATATCGGGCAGGGCGTGGGCAAGATGCTGAAGGTTGCAGGGTACAAGGTGCTGGGGTTCAAGCGCCAAGTGAGCCCCGAGCTGGACCTAGAGCTGGCAGACTGTGCGGATCGTATCACGCCTGATCTGGACGAAGTGCTGTCGAAAAGCGATTATATCGTGAATGTGCTGCCGAGCACGAGCTCTACCCGCTATCTGTTGAACGAGACGAATCTGGACCAGTGCCGTGAGCACAAACCAGTTTTCATTAACATTGGCCGCGGAGACGTGGTTGCTGAGAAGACGATCATCAACGCACTCGATGACGGCGTGTGGTCGCGTGCTGTGCTGGACGTGTTTGAGGAGGAACCCCTTTCGAGCGCGAGCGCATTGTGGAAGCACCCGTCCGTGCTGCTCACGCCTCACATGTCGGGCTACGTCTTTGTCGAAGATGTGGCGAGCATGTTCGTGGATAACTTCAATCGCTACTTGAAGGGAGAGCCCGTGCTGTACAAGGTGGATTGGACGGCTGGATACTAAAGGAATGACATCGACCAAGAGGTGCAAGTCGGTAAATCGATTTGACATGCATGCACCTCAAGCTCCGAAGATCTAAATAACTCGAAAAAAGTATAGTGCCCAGTGGTTGCAGCTGTTGTGCATGGTTGTGAGCTGATGTGCTACCGGTATCCGCACTCAAAACTTCTTACGTATTCGCTGGCGTCTATAGCGGTGATTTACTTGAAGTTTTTACCTGTCGTCACAGATGAAACGTCGGCAGTGTGTCATATAGCTTTGTGTGTGTGACACAACCTTCTTCGGTTTGCTTGCTTTTAAACAAAGGTGGTCCACTCCAGTTTGGGCTGGTACTGGCACTGGTTTTGGTTTGCAACTGGGCGCCTTCCAAAACCTGACATTATTATTGACGGTTTTATGCGTTTTTGTTTTAGTCACGTTTGATGACGAGGTTAGGGTTGATAAAGCCGCCATCCGCCACGGTGACTAAAATCCGCCACTCAAAACGCACATTAAAGCTTTTCTCCGTCCCGTTCTTACCGCCCAACTGCAAAAATATCCCGTGCAGAGTATGCCAGTCGGAAAGGTGTCAAAATGAGAAGGACATTTTTTCGTCGCAATGTAGGCAAATTTCTGGATTCTTTGAAGATCCGTTTGGGCGGGAAAATAGTTGACGACGTCTCTGCACGAAGCGCGTAAGGAATGGACGAGGAGCTGCCCCTGATCACGTGGTGTCGGAGACTGCGGTCAAGACGCACATCATCCGCGAAGCTGCAACATCTACGGCGACTAGTCCACCAATAGCGGCTTCGTGTGGAGCACGAGCGACTGCTCCGAGTGCGTCATTACTTGACCACTGATTGTCTGCCAGACCCGGAGGATGCCGACTGGATGATACTTTGGCGCAGCGGCATCGACCTAAATTTCATTAACCTAACTAGCCTTACACGGTGGGAGCTGTCTGAATGTCTGTCCGGTGCTGTCCCTGAATTAACACTGCGTAAATACCTGCAGGTCAGCGTTCCAGCAGCTCTTGGATCGGCTCGCCGACTCCTACCGTATGCCGTCTCCGAGAGCGAAGGGTGGACGACCTCCCAGACTGAAACACCTGCATCAAGTTCTGGGTCTCTTGCTTGTCGACTACGTAGGTTCCATGCAGAACAACCAACTATGCTTGACTTTCGGAGCCCCTCCGCCGGTTGTGAGCCGCGTGCTGAACTCTACTGAAGAAGCCTTGTCGTTGGCATCGGAGGGCTTTGCACCCGCGCGCATTGAATGGCCTACAGTCGAAAGGAGCGGGCCATGGCTAGCTTGTTGACCTTGAAGCAGCCATTGCTCCAGTTTTCGTGGGGCTTCCTCGACGGGAAGAACTTTAAGGTCAACTGGAAAAAATGTTGTTCACGATACGAAACTAACGTAGCTCTGTACGTGTGGACAGGTTCTTCAGCCTTCGGAATCTGATCTGCAGAATGCATACTATAATGGATGGCTGCATGCAGTATATGTCACGGGCACCTTGTGTTTTAGCGCGGACGGCTTGATAGTGTGGACCAAACACAACTGTCCAGGCAGTTGGAATGACTCCGAGAACTGCCTCGAGCTGAGGGACAAGTTGTGTGACGGAGCTCTGTCTCGACCAGCGGTACGGGCTTGTGGCCGACAGCGCATTTCCCTGTTCTGGTCTGATGACAGGGCGTATTCTCACCCCACTGAAAATCCGGGGACCTTGCAAAGTTGATGCCGTCGGTTCGTCCTGCGGCACGGGCGATCTCAAGAGCTGTGACCAAAGTCCGACAGGCAGCTGAGTGGGGGTGGGGTCGATAGAAAAGGTTTTCAACGGCTACTACTTCCACTGCCCGCAGAGAAGAAGAAGAGAGCCCGACGTATCGACAATCTGTTTCGGTTGAGCAACTACCGCGTGAGAACTGTGGGTATCAGCCAGATCCGTACCGTTTCCTGTAAGGACCCCAAGACAACGCGTGACTAAGAATCGTGAAATGTATTTCAATGAACTTGGTGCTAAACAATTCACTTCTTTTGCAAGGACGCAAACAACATCATCATTTGCTCGTGTCGTTGTCGGGCTTCGGCCCGATCGAGTTCGATACGCTGCTCGAAGCGACGACGATCTTCCTCATGGTCCTTATCTCGCTCTTCACGTTGCAGTCTGGCTTCTTCTAGTTCAAGATGCCGTCGAGATTCAGCGGCAGCGACTTCATCGCGCCGCGCAAGCTCCTTCTCCTCTCGTTCTCGTTTTTCTTGAGCTTCTCCCTCCTCACGGTGCTCCCGATGTCGGGTTTCCTCCAAACCAACCTTGCGGTCCGATTCCTCTCGGAAAAAATGAGCATTTCCAGCATGTCGTTGCGACCGGCAGGGTCATTGCCGTAGACCACGGCGGGTAGCTCTCGTTCGAGATCCGAGAGTTTCCGGTTAGCCCGGGTCCGCTTTAGTTTGTTGTATGTCGAGTCACCGGTTGTCAGAGCCGCCTCACTGGGAATGGTGCGGGCGAGCTTGTCAAGGTTATCGCGCACTGCGCGAAGGTCCTGCCCTCCCAAACGAGCTAGTGTCACCTTCAACTTCTTGTTAGTCTTACGTTCAAGCTCATCTGCATCAGCCTTCGACGGATCTCTGCTGAGCGGCTCGCCATCAGGCGAGGCGACAGTCGGCAGCAGGGGTCGTTTCTTGCGGGCACGGGCACCAGAAGGGGGCGTTATTGCTACTGCGGTGGCCGAAATGGCATCCGCTGAGGGCGTAGTGGAATTCGCAGAGAGCGAAGATGAAATAACTATCGTGGTCGAAGTTATCGCCTGCGACGAAGATGCTGCTGGTGTCGGGGTGGTCGCTGGCTGAGCTCCGGTCGCTGATGGTGTCGTCCCTGTCGATTCATTACTCGCCATACCATCACCAGTCGACGTAGCAAACTCATCGGTCTTTTCCGAGTCATCTGACAAATTCGACAGTTCAAGGTCTATCGCAGTGTGTGGATCGACAGTTCCGTGTCGCGTCTGTACCATCCCCATTAGAGCTGGCGTGGATGTCGATCCAGGCGGAAGTGCTGAGGAAAGCTCGTCATTAGTGCTCGTCAGCGTAGGGCGTGGATCTCCTGGTGTAATGCTGGGCGCGCTTCCTTCCGCAGAGGCTTCCTCGTCAATCTCCTCGTCCTCGTCGGAGGAGCATTGCGACCCGCTAGATCTCGTCTTGACTGCCTCTTGGACCGCATTGATCAGCGCGGCGTCGTCTCGGCCGTCGTCACGTCCATCGCACGAGGTCTTGCTACCCGCCACGCGATTTGAGTAGTTCAGGTAGCCGCTCCTTCGGCCCTACGCTCCACGCAACAACACGATAATCCTCGTTAGTACCTTCCCCTCTATCCACCAGGAAGCTAGTGCCTGCAGAGATTAGACTGGCTTACTTTTCCAACCATCCTGGCGACTCGAGAAGACTGCGGCTAGTAGATAGCGTTCTCTCTCCGCTGGAAGCTCGACGGAATGGTCGAATGCGAATCAACAAAAAAAACTGAATCAACAAAAAAAAATCAACATTGAAACAATTACTTGTTTGTATGCATAACTGAAAAAAAACAAATGGCTACATGTACCGTAGAACTTCAACCTCACACGCCAGGGTCCGGCTTGGTCCTGCAATAGGCGGTACTGGCATCCTCACGCGTCGGGACCGACTTGGTCCTGCAGGTGGCGGTGCTGGCATCCCCACCAACCACACCTGCAAACGAACCACAACTTGTTACCGTAGGACAGAGTCACTTCATCGCCTGGGAAAATATCTCGGATGGTCGCGCACACGACCGTCAAATCCTCTCCGACCTGGACCTCGTGAAAGCGTGCGTTGGGGTGGCAGTGGTGGTTCACGAAGCGCATGCGGCCACCACCCCTGAGCATCAATCCAACAATCCTGCCCTCGGTGTCACGGGTGTTTAGTTGCAATCGAAAACCTCCATTGAAGGCGCGATCAGCAGACGGAGACCCGAAGTGTTGCAGGTAGCCGAAGTATTCACCGATTACCGTGCCTGCTGGAATGGGGTCGATGCTGAACACACCTAATTGGAAAGTGCGCTGGTTACGACGGAGCTCGAGGCTATCGCTCTCACGTAGCGAGTTGCTGCCAGATCCATTGAACTTACAATTCAGTTCGCAGCAGTAGCGGTTCGTCGTCGCGTTTCTGCATGTTCCAGCAGTACAAGGTGCCGAACAATCACAGACACGGCCTACTGGCTTCGGCTTGAACTGCAGCTTGGAACGGTTCTGCTGTGCCTCCAGAACCTCAACTGCACAGGGCCACGAAGCCCGCCTCCATGTCGTTAGATCTTGTGGTTCATCAGTTGAATCCAACATGACGAATCCTTGTGAACCACACGAATCTATACTAGCAACAGTCGCTAGCGACTCCTGAGTTGCCGGTAAAGAGTGGTTGTCCTCCGAACACGTAGAGCTGTCATCCTCCGCAGTGACACTGCTAGGACCAGCTCCTAGCCGGTCAGACACTTGACTGCTCGAGTCGTAGCTCAAGTATTCGTGATTTGAGACGACGCGGCTATCGTGCTGGCTTGAGAGCTTGACGGAGAGGTGAGATGCACTACGCCGGTAACAGGGTCGGCAGCACGAACATTCAGTTTGATCATGAATACTTTCGAGTTGACCGTGACACGGCGGAGATACTTCAGTCTGGAGCACCGCATCCTCTTCATCCACAACCGCAAACGAAGACATGGGCAGCGCTTGAATAGCGCCGTGAAGATAGACTCCGCGGCGCAGTCGCCGAATGACCGATGAATCCATCGTCGTGTCGATATCACATGAAGGGGAAACTCCCGTAGCAGGCTCGGTCATGACCTCCACGTTACACCCGTGGAGCTGATCAACCTTCTGACGCTTGCCCGCGTGATCATAAGACGAGGAATTTGTGAGATCGACAAGTGCTTGGCGCCGTTTGCGGGTTGTTCCCGACATCATTGCTTGTGTTCGCCAGAAACTCTTAGTGGGAGATCAAGCTGGCTCACACACAATATCACAGAATGTCAGTCATTGACTACTACCGCAGCGGAAACAGAGAACTGAGATCGTGTTCCGTCGACTCACGATGCAGTTGGACGACACCGAGCGCCTGAAGGAAGAACAGCCAGTCTCCAAGAGGCTCCTGCATGAGACCGAGAACAAAAGTTAGCAGCTACATACACGCTCCTAATCACGAGGTGTCTATCACGCAACCCGAGGAATCTCTGCAACGACCGAGCCTTGCGCTCCACACGACGGATTCCAGAATGAGGGAGAAATCGAGGCGCGAAAATGGCGCACGCAGCGTTCGCAACCCTCCAAGATCGAGCCTTCAATTCAAACACAAGGCGTTGCTACATGGCGGTGTTGAAGATGCTACTTACTGAAGATAAGACATTTTTTAATGTAGTTGCGAATTGAAGAGGTGCATCAAAAGGATTTAATGCGCGTCACAAGCGCATTAAACCTTTCGTTTGATCACATCGATTTTTGATGTGATCTGACCAGACCGTTTTATCAGCTGTTTAATGCGGTTTTTAGTCACGTTTAATGATAGGGTTAGGTGTGCATAAACCGTCAATGTCAGGTTTTGGAAGGCGCCCACTGGTCTTGGGATATTGGCCCCCAACTGATACAGGTTTTGGGAAAAGCTCTTCTGTTGTACTACAGTGGTTACAGTAATTAGTCAGGCTGAAAAATTAGTCTGTGTTCAATATTAGTCTGTGTCAGACTAATTACGATGATTGAGCTTCAGGTGAGTTCAAAATTAGTCTACGTTCAAGTATTCATAATTAGTCTGCGCTAAATCAGGCTTTGGAGATCAGTGCGTGGTGCCTAGACTACCAAAAACTGTTTCCGCACTTGCAGGTGTGTACCGAATTTACTGGATCATCGGTCACCTAGAACGACCACGCCCTGAACAACCTTTGCCCCGATCAAACCAAACCAAAATTACCAAGCAAACCGATTCGTTTGTAGTTCATGGTTCAATTAGAGCTTAATAAAAACTCTAAATCGAGGTGACGGTTTCTGCAAACCACCACGCAGGTTCGAACTGCTGGCAGGGGTCAATGTTTATTTTTTGCGGATTACGAGCTTGTACACCGTGAACGTGCCTCGAGATAGAGATAGCAGGACGATGGTCGTCGCCCTCGATAATTACGATCACAAACATGTCGTGGCGTCTGGTATTCACCACGCGCATCATTTTAAGCTGCATAGTCATTCTTCTTTATCGGCTCCATCTGCACAAGCACAACGAATGCGCTCGAATTCGTCAGCTTGATCACGATTTCTGGTGTTGTCTGCTGTAATCTTACTTGCTGTATTTAATAGCAGGTGCTTTCATCCAAGATGCTTAGTAGCCTTGGACATGTTGTCAAATAGCTGAGTAATCTTGTTTTCACGGCGACATTCATGACTCCCTTGGCATATCCAGCACACATATTCTTACCCTCAAAAGTTGTAGCGCTGCATTTCGCCTTGCATTTCAGACTAATTTTTTTTTTTTAGGTTATCGAAATTAGTCTGTGCACAAAATTAGTCTGTCCACCTTTGAGCCAGACTATTATATGATTAGCGGGTCAAAATTGTCTTCACACAAATTAGTCTGGATCATACTAATTACTGTGACCACTGTAGCGGATTGAATTGACCCACCAACTTTTGAAATACTATTGTGTCACTTGTACTGCTCCGAATTTTGCAAGGAGGCCCGAAAATTAAAGCTCTGTGTCTTTTCGTTTAAGTACACATTACAGCTCTTCGCAGGTCTCTCTCTATCAGAAGCTTCACCTAAAAACCTCTACATATCTATTTATCTAGTCGTTAATAACCTTCTACACTTGATTCCTACATGCAGATCCATTTCGCTGCACTCGTCGAGGTCAACTGCTTCGGCTGCTTGGCTCTGGACCTGTCTGTGGCGGCAGTTTCTGCTGTAGGTACGCCGTCTCCTGCTTCTGCACCTTGCGGTATGCTCCCAACCACTACATTTTTGTAATAAATTGCAGTCCCGTGTCTATCTTGCTTCCAAGGGCTGTCAGTGATGTCGCTGGGTCGACGGTGATCCTGTTCTTGAGTGCCCCCAGATCATCTCATTGGGCTGCAGCTCCGGATGGTAGGGGGCGTGTACAGCACCACGTGACCGTACTTTGTGTCCACAGACACTGCCTTGTACGTCGTGGGAGGTTTGCCTAGTGCACATTACAGAGTCATAGATCAGATTGAGCAAAAGAAACATGCAAACAAAGCGTAACCCACCTGGGCAATCAGATTTAGCAAACCTATTTTGGAATAGTCCTCAACAGATCCTGTGACATCATGCTTGTGGAGCCACTCCACCATTTTACCCTTGTTTTGTGCGCTAGTTGGGGCTGGATCCTCATTCACCTTATAATAGGCTGCGCCTTCCATATGAATCCCGCAAGCGCTGCGCATAGGCGCCCGAACCACGTCTCAAACACGGTCTCGTGTAGTTCTCGTGGTAATCCCTTCCTTCATCTGCTTTCAGGTGTGAAGTCCACATCTATACAGACCCTGGCACCCACTCCGCATGCAATATGCCGTTCTTGACCATGACTGCTCCTGCTCCTACGATACAGAAGCGCTGCCCAGCACCACCGAGGTGCATTTTGGAGCACCCAAGTTGCTCCTGCCACGTGGTTGATGTTGCAGTATCTTTCGTCCAGGTATACCTCAGGCAACTTAGGATAGGCATGTGCAGTGAGGTTTGCTAGCTTTCTCACCAAATCGACGAACCTATGGGCAACATTTGCCTCAGAATCAGCTCTGGGATCTCATTTGCGACCCCGAATGAAGCTGACGTCCATCCGCTGGAGTTCATCCCGCATTGTCCGGTCAGGAATTACCACACCTGTCAAACTTTTAATTTGGCACAGATGACCTTTGAATTGGTTGGCTTCTTCGATTCATTAAGGTCATTATAATGCCCGTAATAATCTCGTGAAACTGTTCCGCCTCTGACCTGGGATAATATTTACCCTTGGCTGGAGGTGCCGGCTATTCGGTGTCACCCTGAGCGTTCGATAGGGACACCACGCACGCGACCATCTCGAGACGCCAAGACACAGGACTACACGCTCGCGTACGGGTCGACGCAGAGGATCGAGTACTTGGCAAGCTTCAGCGACGAAATGCTGGTGAGCCAGCAAGATCAACTGCTTTTCTTGGGATGTACGGTGCGCCATAGCGAGATGAAAAGTGAGTGTCTGCCGTTGCAATCGCGAATATACGCTCTACGCAAGCCAGCCATTCTAATGCGATGCTGTGGGCTCTGTTCTGTTCAGTAATAGTGAAGATATGGCCAGAACCGTATTCTCGTGGGTCATTTCAATCCGCCATTACAATAAATGAGTTCGCCAGTATATAAACAGCCAAATGGAGAATGGGCATTCGCTCAAACGGGTACTGGAAACCACGAGAGTAAAGGGCAGCAAGATTGCTTTCATTCGTATTAAAACAAATAATGTCACATTCATTCCATCAATTCACACGGACGTCGCAACTTGTACTTCCCAGACTCAAACGAAGTATCTAGGTGACTCGTTACTTGTTTTTAACTGGGGACTAAAACTTATGTGTACAGGTGGTTACTTTTGTATTTTGGGTGGTTACTTTTGCTTTGTACGACGTAAGCCATGGCTACTCAAGTAATATTTCAGATGGTATTATGTCTATATCAGTAGGGATGATTAGATAATTTGAAGTTAATCTAATCGTTCTCGGTGGTCAAGGGTTTGGGGCTCACGCGGGGCGTCAACGCCCGCCGAGTATGATCGCAAGGAAGAAACCATGGAGTTCGAGTTCCGGAGCTCGAGCTACGAATTGGGCATTAGAAACATCATCCGACCGTTAGTTGTCATGTGCCCGTTAGTAGTAATCAACCCGTTAGTCGCAGACAGTAAAATAATAGACCACTTTTCAAATGGCCAAGCCTTCGGCGATCAAGAACGCGACGAGTAATAGCAAGCGCTGTCCGAAATGTAGACATACGTCTTCCACAAAGTTCTCTCTGCAAAGCCGCATGCGGAGAAAGTTTGGGTGTGATAGAGAGTCAATCAAACAGCGAGCCGAGACTAAGCAGGAGAAGCGGAAGCTGTAGAATAAAATTACCGTCTGCGCCGAAAATGGGTAATTTCTCTTTCGACTTCGAAGTGATGGATATTTTTGTCCTTAAGTCCGTGGGAGGAACGACCTCCTGTAAAGCCATACAGTTTGGCAAGTCTCGAGGCTCGTTTAAAAGGCGCTTCAGAAATGATGCTTCAATTTTTTAATACTTCTGGTCTTAAGGTATTTATAGAAAAAGGCAAAATAAACAAATATAGCACATAAGATTTTATCTAGATTTTAACGTATCTAAAATACCAAAGGGGTCTTTATAACATTAAAAACATTCTTAAAATCACCTACAGCAGTCTTCAAATCACCAACATCATTCTTGTTTTACCAAAATCATTCTTGTTTTACCAAAATCACCCTTCTCTACACCAAATGAGTTCTTACTTAAATCATGTTGGGGGTGAATATTGAAAAAATACTAGTGTAGAATGGACATGTACCTGCGTAGCCCCACGATCGAGGGGGCAGATAAGCTTCCGAATACGGCTGGTGTTGAGCATCGAACGCCAGTATATCCTCGTTCTGAGTCAGCAGGGCTTGTATGGATGGAAGGGTTGCTGTTGATTGTGCAAACGTCGATGGAGGTGAAACTGGACAAATCCACGCGATCACTGAAC